>LPNX011122789.1:438788-462836 GCA_001517045.1 Pseudotsuga menziesii
GAATATTTCTAATCAAGATGTGTCTTTGGTTCCAGTTAGGGATTATATCCAAAACACTATGAACTTGGCCTTGGCAAGCAAGAACACAATTGCTTATGTAAAAATGAACCTAGATGATATCCCCATACTTGACGTGATTCATCTTCATAAGAAGACATGAGATATCTTGTTTACTCACTTGCTGAAGATCACTCTGGCATTAGCCAAGTTATAGATCCTCAAAGTTAAAAGTGAGAACCAATTGAGGCAAGAAAAGGTGGAAAATAAGGCCCACCAAACTCAAATAAAGAAGCTGCAAAGTAAGCTATTGGCTGCTGGAGGCCAATCTGATAGGGGAGCTGGCCATATCCAAAGGTTGCTGGATGAGAAAGAAAAATAGATCCAGTTATTGAAAAATAAGATTCTCATTCCTGCCACCCAGTTAATACAGGGTCCTGCACTAGCTGAGATGGAAAAAGAGAAGGAGAACCTGAATAATCAGCTCATTGATTGTTAAGCAATTAAACTTATTGAAGTTTGAAACAATAATATACATTTCCTAGCATGTGGGTTATTGTGAAGATGCTTCTATACTGTCTTCAAACCGTCCAAAAAACCTCTTATTATAGCCTTCTAGATATGGTTGGATGCACCATACAACACTCTAGATATCCACACTGTCAGAATATTTTTATCATCATCCTATGAGTTGTGGCATGCATTTCCCTAAGGCCAGTTATGCAGATTTTATCAATAATTCCATACTTGGACAATTTTTATCTTCTCCTAGGATCAGTCTAATTTCTCTAAACCACATTTTTAAGGCAACATGGACCAATATTCCCAAACTTAGACAATTTCTTGATTTTAACTAATTTCTCGTATTTGTCTAGAATGATGTCATAATGCAACAATGATTTCAACTTCATTTCAGATCATCATCTATGCCATTCCATGCCATGCAGGAATCATCCTTAGTGTGGGAATCAACCTTAATGCGGGAATCACTTATCCCCTTTAAAACACTTAGCCATTTGTTCTTTGTCTTTAATATGCAAAATAACATTTTTCTTCTATTTTGGCAGGTTGATATTTTCCTTATCTGGTCACCATAAGAAAAACCATGAGCATGGATAGATATCCATTTCAACAATGAATAGGACCATATCATTTGATGAATTTTATCATCAAAGGAACACCTCCTTTCAGTCATTTCCAAGTGGTCTCTCAAACATTTTGTCCAACACTTGAGCAGTTCTCTTCAAACCCTGGGTCACCAAGGTGATTTCATTTTTCCTTTAAATTTGGCAAGTGATATTCCCAATGGGTATAGCTCAACAAGGTGAATCCAAAAATACCACTTTCATCTTTTGGATATTCTTTCTCTCTCCTTAGCGGGCATTTTTCTGGAGCAGTGCAAATATGGCTGAGAGGCACTTTTGGCAAACTCATATCTTCTTCCTGAATACTTTTTTGTCAGGCTAATTATATGGTTGGATGCACCATACACGAATCTAGAGATCTACACTCTCATAATATTTTTATCTTCATCATATGAATTGTGGCGGGCATTTCCCTAAAATCAGTTCGGCATATTTTACCAATAATTCCATACTTGGACAATTTTTGATCTTCTCCTAGGCTTGGTCTAATTTCCCTAAACCACAGTTTTGGCAGGTCCATAAATTCTTCTTGAGTGTCATGTCTTTAGAAAAACTGAGACCATGGTTGAGTAGACAAAACAATAGCCTGAACTATCCCCATGTGGTGCAAGAATTTTCTTCAACAAACCATTTGTGGCGGGCATCCTCTTAAGGCTACTTGGACCAGTATTCCCATACTTAGCCAATTTCCTGATTTTCACTAATTTTCCGTATTTCTCTAGAACAATGTCATAATGCAACAATGATTTCGAATTCATGCCACATCATCATCTAATCCATTCCATGCCATGTGGGCATCATCCTTAGTGTGGGCATCAACCTTAATGTGGGCATCACTTAGACCCTTTACAACACTTAGCCATTTATTTTGTCTTTAGTATGCAAAATCATATTTTTATTCTATTTTTCCAGGTTGATATTTTCCTTATCTGTTCACCATAAGAAAAACCAAGAGCATGGATAGATATCCATTTCAACAAGGAACATGACCATATCATCGGATGATTTTTATCATGAATGGAACACCCTCTTGTGAACATTTCCAAGTGGTCTCTCAAACTCTTTGTCTAACACTTAACCAATTCTCTTCAAACCCTAGGTCACCAAGGTGATGTCATTTTTCCTTCAAACTTGGAAAGTGAGATTACCAATGGGTAGAGGCCAAGAAGGTGAATCCATCAAGACCAGTTTCATCTTCTGGACCTTCTTTCTCTCCCCTCGACGGGCATTTTTCTGGAGCAATGCAAATATGGCAGAGAGGCACTTTTGGAAGATTGATATCTTCTTATTGAAAGAATTTTTGGTCAGGCTAATTATATGGTTGGATGAACCATACAAGACTCTAGAGATCCACAGTCTCATAATATTTCTATCATCATCCTGTGAGCTATGGCGGGCATTTCCCTAAGGCCAGTTAGGCAGATTTTGCCAATAATTCCATACTTCGACAATTTTTGATCTTCTCCTAGGCTTGGTCTAATTTTCCTAAACCACAGTTTTTGCATGTTTTTGTAGGTATAATTTCCCTAAACCACAGTTTCTGCATGATGGCGGTGCATTTGAGTAAAGCAATCCAAATTTGACTTGCTTCAGTAAAACGCACGCACATGCCTAATTTCATTGTCCCTTACCTCAACTTGTCATACACGTGTTGAACTAATTGAGTTTAAAATACATCATATAATCTTATAAACCTATAAATGGCAGTTTTCTCTTTTCCGCACCTGTCATATTTTGAACTTTCAATTGAGTGTCAAATATGTCCCTTAACAAACCATCAAATTCTATGATTTGATGAACCTGAATCAAGTTGGATTTTGATGGCATCGAGAATGATTGCATCACCCAGGTGTGAAATCAACATTTCCTCGTGATTATCCTTTTTTCCCACCTTTCAATTATTCAAAGGGCCAACACAGTACACATATCCAGATTTGTCCTGACCCCATGGATTCCTTCCTAGTAGCTGTAGTCAATTACCAATCACGCTGCTTCTTGTGTAAGATTGATAAATAGGGGCCACTGTTATCAGTGGGCTATGTATTGACTCCATTCTCTATGTTCATTAATTTTTGTCCAGTATGGCCGCAGATGTGCACAAATTTGAGTTCACTGATAGTATGAGTGAAATGGGTATAATTGGAAAGAATCGGAGACAGTCTCATCTGAATTCAATGGCTTTCATTGGCAGTTCCATTCCATCTTATTGTTTTTATGTTCGTTTGACATTCCTTTCCCATCACTTAGTGCAGTATTTCCTGCACTAAATCAGCAGCTTGTCCCTCTTCAGCAACCCAAGCATTCCCTCTTGGTGGCATAGCAGGATTGAATTCTTCAATTCCATCTTTTAATTTCTCCACACCATATGGGTATTGCATGTTGTTTTCCGCTGAACCATTTTTGTCTCATCATTTCTCTCTTCTTTATCATTTTCTTCTTTCATTGGTATTTCCCTTTTCTCCTTATGATACCACTCATGCACTGCGCATCTCTGTTATAATTCTTCTATACTCGCATCTCCCATCCATATAACCAAAGTGCAACTTCCTCTTCTAGTACCCTTTCTACCCCTGGTGTAGAAACATGTCCACTTCAGCCCTATTTTCCCCTTTGCGTTGCACTATTGTGTTAACCTTGTTCCGTGGTAGTTGGTATCTTCATTTGAATTCTGGAAAGTACAGCAGAGGACGGGTTGGCTCGTGGGTGAATCAAATTTTCAGTTTCACCCAAATGAAATCCAGTTGTAACATGGTCAATCCGACCCTTGAGGTCTATAAATAGAATTGAATAGGTAGTAGGGACATTTATTATTGAAGGAGTTGTTTGATGTTACTGATTCAACTGTAAAATATCCCTCTGCTCTGTAATGAAAGCATAATATAATAAAAAATGCTCTTGGTCCCCTTTTAAAACTTTCTTGAGTATCGATCTGGTTATGTTTTTTCATTATCTCTTTTTTTTCCCTAGAATGTATTATATATATTATGTTCTCATTTATTAATTTATGTAAGGAACGATGATGATCAGTGCTTAAAAATTGAAGGTTCCCATCAATGTAGGAAACATTTCAACACCAAAATTCTCAGTTGTCGGTTGAGAATTATCAATTATCGGGATAGTGGGACCCGATTGAGAATTGTCACAATTATCAGGATAGTGGGACCCGATTGAGAATTGTCATTATGTATGGTCACTGCTATAAACCCTCCATTGTAAGTCGAGGAAATAGTCCCCAGGTTAAATAAAGGAAAGTTTATTTTGTGTATTCCTAGGTAGGTCGACCTGAAAGGTTACTTGGTCAACCTAGTTAGTTGAGTTAGTTACTCAACAAAATAATCTAAATAGGGAGGCGCCCTCCTCATTTGTCACACACTCCTTGGATGTGTGTGTTCCCATGATGAAGATGACGAGGTCACAAGGCACTTAGTGTGCACCTAGGAAATTCTCCTTTGAAGGTAGAATGCAGGTTGACCGTAGAAAGACGTAATTCACTTGGTGTGCTCTTGGGAAGTTCTCACATAGTGGTAGATACAGGATTGTATTGGTGAAATCCTGACATATTCCTATGTTAATAGAACGCAGGTGATCTATATCTGCAGTGAGATTTGTGTGTTTTGTTTTGTTGTGTGCAGAACAAAAGAGTTGATCTGGATACAACTAGAAGAAGGTAGGAAATGTAGGTTACTGTAGTGGAAATTTAAAGAAGGTCCTGGACTGTACCTATGTGATGGATTTCTTGAAGACATGATGAAGAACTGGATGCAGACTAGGCCTACACCTAAAATTAAAAAGGGTTGGCTATGTAGATAATTCCTATGATGGATAGATGTGATGGATTTGAAAAGATGAGAATAATGGAAACAATGACGATAATGAATCTGTGACGATGACCAAACATGTTCATGACTGTGGAGAGAGAATACCTTCCTAGTTAAGAGGGAGTGTTGTTGTAATTTTAACTTCAAAAGATATTCTGATGTATATTATTATTTTATATTGGTGTACCCCCATAAAATATGTGTTTCCCTCCTTTTGGTATGTCATCATTATGTATGGTCATTGAGGTAAAACATTCCTTGTAAGTCAAGGAAATATTCCTTAGGTTAAATAAAATAAAATGTAATTTGTGTAATCCTAGGTAGGTTGGCCCCAAATGTTACCTGGACAACCTAGTTAGTTGAGTTAGTTACTCAATGCAAGAATATAAATAGGGAGGTTTCCTCCTCATTTGTCACACACTCATTCACTCTCTCATGTGTGCACTAGGAGAGAGAGGACAATGAGGAGGAAGAGAGAGAGTTGCAAAATACATATAGTTCTTGGGTTATTCCATCTTGTGATCTTGTCCTTGTGACAGAACTATTCTAAGGAGGTTTGTGGGGTTTTCTCCTTTATGGTTTCCTTGATGAAAATCCCGGTCTCTTGTATATATTGTGTATATTTGATGTATTGTTGTGCTTTTTATTATTTCTGATAAATATCCTAATCAAGTAAATTATATTAGAAACACCAACACTGAGGACACCAGTTTCTTTTTAATTTCTTCTTCTAATGAGGAGTATTTGATATCTTTGGATACATATTTCATAATATGAGTCAAAGGGTTCTTTGGATACATATTTCATTATATGATTCAAAGGGTTCTTTTATTTTTTGTAATGTAACATTATCTTATGTTACATCATCTCCTAGATATTGGTTTGTAAGAACCTCGTTACTCTCGGTGCAATTATTTTTAAAAGTAGGAAAAGACCTACAATAATCAAGGTTATTCGCCTATCCTCAATTTTATATAACATTCTTTTTAGTTATTAGTTTTGGTGTATTTAAACCCATCTTCTATTATAAATGAGGTGGATTTTTTCCCTTAGCCCTATGATCAATGCTTGAGTTGTTTTCTTGAACTTGAACTGACAAAGTGTCTTCTAGCCCATTATGGAGAAAACCAAATTTATGTAACTAAGCATTCAGTTAAGCATATCAATATCCGAGAGATTGTTTTAACCCATACAATTTCTTAGCCAATTTACATACCTTCTTTTGTTTCCCTGGAGTCTCAAAACCAAGAGGTTAAGTCATATATACATCTTTATAATAATCACATTTCCATCCATTATGTGTACCAAATCTAGCAACCTTGATAACATTTCAATTAGCTTTTTGAACTAAGGTTTCCTTATAATCAATTCCTTCTTTATGAGAAAACTGCTTTGCCACCAATCTATCCTTGTATTTATCAACTTCACCATTTACCTTGTATTTAATTATGTAAACCCACTTACAACTAATGGGTTTTACATCCCTTGGACACTCACCAATTTTCCAAGTCTAATTTTTAATTACTACATCATATTGACATTGCAACACCAACCTCCATTCATCATGTTCAAATTCCTCTACAAAAGTGGATGAATTAGTAGAAAAAATAGCAAAATTCAGTGAATCTAAATTCCATTGATTGCACCAAGAGTAGTCGGGTGCTTACAACCTAGTATGGGGGATATGTTGTAAAGTGAACGTTGTGTAATGTTATGTAACATGACATTCCTACAAAAAAATGCAAATGATATCGGATTAAACAAATTTTTTTTATGTTGATTTGATCTTAAACCTAAATATATAAAAAATCGAGTGTGATGAAATATCTTAAGTTGTAAATTTTTACTTAATGTGTACAAAATTTAAGATTAAAAAAAAATTATACCTCAAGAAAAATTAGATCCTTCTCGGTACTTGATAGATCTGGTTTAAGATGGATCTATTCTAGTTCATTACAAAACTCCATGTACCTATTTTTATGTTTTCATCATACTTAAAGTAACTTAGTTACCCACTTTGGTGTATTGGGTAAAACTTGAGGTGGTGATGAGGGTTTAAGATGGATCTGGGCTAGGAATAGTTCTATGGAAGAATGAATCCAAGGAAAATGAAGAAGGAAAGGAGAAAGAACACAACAAGTTAAATAAGAAGAATTTCAAAGGAAAACCTAAGCAGGAATGGAAAGCGTGAGGGAGAGAATCCAAAGAGCATGGATGCACCCAAGGAAAAGGAAAAAATGATTTGTTGCTACATATGTGTGAAATATCACTATGCAAATAATTTCGCATTACGACCACATAAGATTATTGTGATAGCATATGAATCGTTGACTAGAGTGTTGCCAGTGCTGAATGTTGTTCTTGAAGAGGAACCATCAACCACTACGGATGCAAAATTCACAATGTTGTGCTATGTAACAATAGAGGTTAATGGGAATTAGTTATTGGCATTAGCTGGTTGTGGGTTGAGACATAACTTCATGAAGGAAGAAGTAGCAAGGCATCTTAAGTTGCGGATTGAGTCGGGGTAGACAACGTTCAAGGATGTCAACTCTCAATAGGAATGGGCGGTTGGAGTGGCCAACCAAATGTAGTTAAATCTTGGAGAATGGTTGGTGTTAGCACTAAATTTATTTTTGTCGGAATTGGTCTTATTGCCTTCAAAATTTTAAGTTTTCATGGGTGATTGAGCTGGTTTCCAAAGTTTTCTCATTAAGCTATTTCCAAGTTGGCAAAGAAAAAAGGTTAAAAGGCATTTTAGGTAAAAAGAGAAATAATTTTTTCACAAGTGGGGCAAAAAGTTTATTCACTTTTGAATGAAATTTATAAAATGGGTTTTATAAACCAATTATTGGATTTATATTCAAGCTTATATAATTTTGGATTTTTTTTCCAAGCTAGAAAAGGGGCTTGTATTCGCAAAACCAAGTCCTCCGTGAAGGTTCAAGCGCTAAGCTTTCATAAGATTTATTACCTTTATTTATTCCTTAAGGTATAATCAAACCACTAGCACATATAATAATCCAACGGTTCAAACAAAAAGTGAAATTTCATCAACGGTCCCATTCTATTTCGAAGTGCAAAAGTGTGAGATAAACAAAAGGGAAGAGTGGTAGTAGAATTTTAAAACACTTTCCACGTGGTGACTTTTGGTGATTTCCGCTGAGGAAAGTGGTAAAGAAAAAACAACTTGATGAAGGCTCCAGAAAGGTCTGTGTATAAAGAGTGAGTTGACTTCGGTAAATTCATTTTCATTTGCATTCGTTTATGAGCACATTGGATAAGTTATTTCATGATACAACTGGTAGCATTGCACCAGAAGGAGTTGCTGGTTATCAATGTGCAAATAAGGAGGTAGAGATTTTGTGTAACAATAAGCGAGCTGTCTCAAAGTCTCATGGTGTTCAAATGGAAAAGACTTGAAGGGAAAATGGCGGAGATAAAGAGTCTGATCAAGGAGCTGGAAATTGATCTTAGTAGAGTAAGAAAAGGGAAGCCACCACTCAACAATGCAGAAGAGAATCCCAAAAAGAACATCAGCCCAAAAGTGTTGGAGAAATATATACAGTGAGAACATTTGTGAAGGTATTGGTATGTGTTTATAGTCTTAAAAACACAATTTACAATGGAGAGTGTCCCACAAAGCTTGGGATTATTCAAGTGTTTGGAGGCACTATTAACAAATATGGCTACCTTGATCAATTAATATGTGGGATTTCTCTTACAATAGATGATATTACAAGGATATATGCTATATGTTCTGTGTTTATGAATTACAGTTAAACACTTCAAGGTTTATAAGCAACATAGCATATTGTTTTCTGAAAATGACTATTTTAGTCATTTTATTCAAAGACCTGTTTCTAGAAAACAAAGAAGTATTTTAAAAAAATGAAAGAGTTTTTTTATACTGACATTCTGATATACAATAACCTCACTCAGTATTTACCCATGTGCTACATATTGGGAGAATTGAAGCCATCTTCAGAGGGAAAATGTTCAGATTTCAAAATGACTGTTCTAGTTATCAAATGAAAAGAATTTTTTACATAAAATAAAGATGAATTTTGAGAAAATAAGAGAGTATTTTATTCAAAACATTCCTATCCACAATAACCTCTTTCCATTTTCACACAGGTGCTACGGTTTAGGAGAAACAAAGTCAGTTTTACAGGCCATTTTCATGTTTTCCAAAGGACTATTTCAGCCATCAAATTCAAAGAATTGTTTCAGACAAATGGAATTTAATTTTAAAAAAATGAGAGAGGTTTGTATTCCTAACAGGCCTATAGTCAAAAAAATCCTTCATGTTTTACACAGTAATCATAGGTTGGGAGAATTTAAAAGATCTTCACAAGTTATTTTTCCAGAAATCTACAATTTTATTATCTGAGTAATCCGTTTCAAAGGTAGATTACGAGGAGCTTGAGATGATTTTGGAGAAAAAAAGACACGGGTTTTGTCGGGAACATGTCCAATTACAAAAACCTCTCCCATATTTCACACAGATGTCACCATTAGAGATATGTAGGAGAAACTTTGTTGTAACTGTTTCTATTTTTAGAAGTTCAGTTAGGTTTCAAATTCAAGGTTAGGTAGAATTTATTCTTCTATAAATTAAAATGTAATTGATAGTTTTAGGGTGGGATTTTCAAGAGTGGAGAGGATATACATTGTAATAGATTCAATTTTTTAGTAGATGAATGGAATTTGCAGAGGAGGAATGTAAAACTTTTTTCATGGTAGAGATTCTTGTGCCATCTTTTTCTTCAGTAAGTAATTTCTTTATGTGACTGTTTATCCTATTTCCCACTCCATTTTGTATTTGCTTTCATGCTTGAGAATTAGTGTTTATGGGCCAGAATTCATCCTGCATGCTCTAGGTCCATTGTTCAAGCATTTTCAAAATATTTTCTTCTAAATTCTTGCAGAATTCACCCTAGTTAGGTGCTATGTTTGATGGGATGTCTCCCTTTGTCTACTAATCAACCTGCTAATACCTCAAGACCAAGGAAATGGTGCCTACCTTGCCTCTATTCACAAACATTCAAAACCTTACCTCCTACAACCTATTTTAGATCTGATTGGTTACTCCATTTCTCAATGGTCTCCTTCATGACTGTCCTACCAAGCCTTTTAAAACAAACTTGTCCTATTTGTCCCATCAGAAATCCGACCTTCTGATTGTCTTTGATTGAATATCTTGAGTATAAAAACTTTGTAAATAGTGAGAGATCCCTCTCTGAATGTATTAGGTCAGAAATACATTCTAAAGTGGTTTTTGATGTTACCTTGGGAATTACCTTTTGCAACCTGGGTACATTCTGAGTGCTAACAAATTGGCACCGTTGCTGGGGAACGAAGGTTCAAATCTTCCCTGGGTATGAATGACATACTTTCAGATTTGATTGTTGATGGTGAACAACAGTTAGATATCAGCAAGGTTGTGCATCTTTCACCTGGCTACTCCATCTTCCAAGAATCTAGTTTTCAGAATTCCTATGGCGACTCCACTGTCTAAAGATTGCAAAGTTTGAAGAGTTGATTAATTATATTCATTTGTCGAGATGAGTTCTTTTTCTGCAAGGTATGCTCCTATGAATCGTGCTCACATTCCTAGTTTTCCAAATCGAATACCTAAAGTGGATTGGCAAACAGGTCTTCCAAATTTTAAAGATCAGAAGAATGATGATGCTACCCTTAATTTGGTTAGATTTCATATGCATATACATAAGCTGGGAGTTAAATTGCATGAGGATTTTTTAATGAAAATGTTCATGGCTACTTTAGAAGGAGATGCAAGGTCATGGTATGAAGGGTTACCATCAGAAAGTTTGTTTTCCCTTACTGATTTTCATATAGTATTTCATGAACATTACAAAAACCAATACCCCTCCTTGTTGCTGGTTCAAGATTGTTGTACGCATATGAAAGGTTTCATCGGAGATTTGGAAAACATGTATAGTGATGATGAGTTAATGGATGAAGAGATTTTAGAAATTTTATATGAGAACCCATTTCAGAAAAAAGAAATACAAATTAGCTGTCTTCACATTCAAGAAAAATCTCAGCAGTTAATAATTTCTTCTTCGACTGAAAGAGACATGAGCCAAAACTTTGATTCAACTAGTTACATTTCTTTTCCTGAAGTAGATGATAATTTGCAGCAGTCTTGTCAATCTTTGTGTGACCAAGAAGGAAGTTGGGATGGTCAATCAAACCCTTCTTCATATTATTCAACCTCTGAAGTTTTGTTTCAAGATGAGGCTGCTTATTCCCAATCAGAAAATTCCTTTTTGCAGCAGCAATTTCCTCTAAGTTCTAATGCTTATGTGTGTGATTACATAAAGAATTCTGATTCTGGAAATTTTCGGTCTTACAGTCCCTTCACATATTTATTTTCTGAAAATGCAATTAAAGAGAAATAAGACCTTGGATTAGAATTGGAAAAAAGATATGAGCATGAAGATGATCAGCCTAGTGATGTGAAAGAAGAGGGTTATACTCTTGATGGTTTTTCTAAAGATTGAGGTCAGCTTGTTAAAAATTATGTTAGGGATGGTTTTAAAGAAAATTCTAGTCTACTTATATATAATGAAAAGGCAGAGCAATCATGCCATCAATCTCAGTATGTGAAAGAACCAACAGTGTGCAATAAACAAAGGTATCATAAAGAAGGAGATGAGGACTCTCAATGGGATGTTTCTTTAAATCTTTCCAATTTAGAAACATTTTATCAAGAAGACATCTTTCTGCTTAATCTTGTTGAAGAAAAAAATGATATTCCTCTTGAAGTGCTTGAGAAGAATGGAGTTGTAAATGTAGAAATATTAAATGAAGTTGCTGATATATCATTGAAAAACAATCATGAGATTCCTTTCAAAGCTCTTTTAAAGATCGGTTTGACAGTATGCAAGAGGAGTTACTTTTTGGACAGCCTTGTCATGACAAAAAGGTGATTGAGTATTTTGAAATTTGTCATGTTTTTTATGATCCAGTAGCAGAGTACATGGATAAATTTTTCAAATGGAGTAGTTGGTTATATGTTTGCAGCAAAGGATAAATTTTTCATCATAACCTATTGCTATTTTGTTCTTATGTTATAATTTCGATCAAGCACGAGGAAGAAATGGAATTATTGGATGAATTGCTTGATTGGCTTCATTGGAAGTCATATTTTTCTTTATTGGGCATTTGTGCTTAGTTAAGTAGGATAGGTAGGCATGGATAAGCTCGACATGGCGAGCATTTCTTTCAGCAATTTTCAGTTTGGTTTCAGTTTCACATGCAATTCAGTTACAGGTTACAGGTTGACAGAGTGGGATTTGTTTACAAAATGGTTTCGGTTGATGGTTCACTTCAGAGCAAGTTGAAGATTTCAGGGGAAAATGAAGAGAAACCCAATGGATTTGGCACCTGGTCTACGTGGTTCTTTGCTACCTCACAGGGAGGATAGCATCCATAGTTGGAGCCAGTTGTTAGCACTAAATTTATTTTTTTCGGAATTGGTCTTATTGCCTTCAAAATTTTAATTTTTCATGGGTGATTGAGCTAGTTTCCAAAGTTTTCTCATTAAGCTATTTCCAAGTTGGCAAATAAAAGAGGTTAAAAGGCATTTTAGGTAAAAAGAGAAATAATTTTTTCACAAGTGGGGCAAAAATTTTATTCACTTTTGAATGAAATTTATAAAATGGGTTTTATAAACCAATTATTGGATTTATATTCAAGCTTATATAATTTTGGATATTTTTTCCAAGCCAAAAAAGGGGCCTCATATTCACTAAACCAAGTCCTCCATGAAGGTTCAAGCCCTAAGCTTTCACAAGATTTATTACCTTTATATATTCCTTAAGGTGTAATCAAAACACTAGCACATATAATAATCCAACGGTTCAAACAAAAAGTGAAATTTCATCAACGGTCCCATTCTATGCTAGAGTGCAAAAGTGTGAGATAATTAAAAGGGAAGAGTGGTAGCGGAATTTTAAACCACTTTCCACGTGGTAACTTTTGGTGAGTTTCGCTGAGGAAAGCCGTAAAGAAAAAACAACTTCATGAAGGCTCCAGAAAGGTCCGTGTATAAAGAGTGTGTTGACTTCGGTAAATTCATTTTCATTTGCATCCGTTTATGAGCACATTGGATAAGTTGTTTCATGATACAACTGGTAGCATTGCACCAGAAGGAGTTGCTAGTTATCAACGTGCAAATAAGGAGGTAGCAATTTTGTGTAACAATCAGAGAGCTGTCTCAAAGTATCATGGTGTTCAAATGGAAAACCCTTGAAGGGAAAATGGCGGAGATAAAGAGTCTGATCAAGGAGATGGAAATTGATCTTAGTAGAGCAAGAAAAGGGAAGCCACCACTCAACAATGCAAAAGGGAAGCCCAAAAAGAACATCAGCCCAGAAGTGTTGGAGAAATATATACAGTGAGAACATTCGTGAAGGTATTGGTATGTGTTTAAAGTCTTACAAACATAATTTACAATGGAGAGTGTCCCACAAAGCTTGGGATTATTCAATTGTTTGGAGGCACCATTAACAAATATGGCTACCTTGATCAATAAATTTGTGGGATTTCTCTTACAATAGATGATCTTACAAGGATAGATGCTATATGTTCTCTGTTTATGAATTACAGTTAAATAGTTCAAGGTTTAGAAGCAACATAGCATATTTTTTTCTTCTTCTGAAAATGACTGTTTTAGTCATTTTATTCGAAGACTTGTTTCCAGAAAACAAAGAAGTATTTTCAAAAAATGAAAGAGGTTTTGCATCATAACATTATGATATACAATAACCTCGCTTATTTTTTACCCATGTGCTACATATTTGGAGAATTGAAGTAATAGTTAGAGGAAAAATGTTCAGATTTCAAAATGACTATTCTAGTCATCAAATGAAAAGCATTTTTTACATAAAATAAAGATGAATTTCGAGAAAATGAAAGAGGATTTTCTTCCAAACATTCCTATTCACAATAAACTCTTTCTTTTTTCACACAATTGCTACATTTTAGGAGAAACAAAATCAGATTTACAGGCCATTTTTCATGTTTTCCAAAGGACTATTTCAGCCGTCAAATTCAAAGAATTGTTTTAGACAAATGGAATTTAATTTTACAAAAATGAGAGAGGTTTGTCCTCCTAACAGGCCTTTAGTAAAAATAATCCTTCAGTTTTTACACAGTAATCAGAGGTTGGGAGAATTTAAAAGATCTTCACAAGTTATTTTTCCAAAAATCTACAATTTTATTATCTAAGTTATCAGTTTCAAAGGCATATTTCGAGGAGCTTGAGATGAGTTTGGAGAAAAAAGACATGCGTTTTGTCGGGCACATGTCCAATTACAAACAACTCTCCCAGATTTCACATAGCTGTCACCATTAGAGATATGCAGGAGAAACTTTGTTGTAACTGTTTCTATTTTTAGAAGTTCAGTTAGGTTTCGAATTCAAGGTTAGGTAGAATTTATTCTTCTATAAATTAAAATGTAATTGATAGTTTTAGGGTGGGATTTTCAAGAGAGGAGAGGATATACATTGTAATGGCTTCAAGTTTTCAGTAGATGAATGAAATTTGTAGAGGAGGAATGTAAAACCTTTTTCATGGTAGAGATTCTTGTGCCATCTTTTTCTTTAGTAAGTAATTTCTTTATGTGGCTGTTTATCCTGTTTCCCACTCCATTTTGTATTTGATTTTATGCTTGAGCATTAGTGTTTATGGGCCAGAATTCATCCTGCTTGCTCTAGGTCCATTGTTCAAGCATTTTCAAAATATTTTCTTCTAAAGTCTTACAGAATTCACCCTAGTTAGGTGCTCTGTTTGATGGGATGTATCCTTTTGTCTACTAATCAACCTGCTAATACCTCAAGACTGAGGAAATGGTGCCTACCTTACCTCTGTTCATAAACGTTCAAAACCTTACCTCCTACAACCTATTTCAGATCCGATTGTTGAATCCATTGCCCAATGATCTCCTCCATGACTGTCCTACCAAGTCTTTTAAAACAAACTTGTCCTATTTGTCCCATCAAGAATCTGACCTTCTGATTGTTTTTGATTGAATATCTTGAGTATAAAAAATTTGTAAATAGTGAGAGATCCCTCTCTGACTGTATTAGGTCAGAAATACATTCTAAAGTGGTTTTTGATGTTACCTTGGGATTTACCTTTCACAAACTGGGTACATTATGAGTTCTAACAGTTGGGAGAGGAAACCTTCACCATCGTTCGATTGGAATATTTTGATGTGGTATTGGGACAAGAGTTCCTAGGGAAGGAAAACACGACTCCTATGCCAAAGTTAGATTAATTGAAATTTCTATAGTGAGAACACCCAATCTATGTGAAGACCATGAGGAAGCTACATGGGAGTAGCAAGGTCACTTCTATGGAAATGATAGCATTTGCAGGTGCAATAAATCCTCACAATGGGAAGGTGAAGAGATGGAAAGCCAACAATTGGTAATTCGTTTTGGAGAATCTGATGGAAACTGTGTAGGAGTTAGTGGCATCGGGGTTGGAAAATGTAGAGAATATTTTCGATCGCTATGCCACCATTGGAGAGAAAAAGTGTTGTCAAGATGGGTTTTTAGTAGTGACCCAAGCAAAATATGCAGTGCCTAGTTAATACTTAGTCACTTCAATTGTGGATGAGAAGCTATGGTTGGGAATTCCAAAAGAACGACACTTGTTTGTTGAAGGAAATGGCACCATCATAGGGAATGTGTCATTCCTTATTTACTTGAGCAAGAAGGATACAAGATTCAAGGATAATAGTTTTACTGGTGATGGATTGGAGTTCCATCCACCCGTGCTTTTTGATCATGGAATCCTACATTATCAATCCCCTAACTATGGAAATTATGGGATGCAGATGCTTCAAGAAAGAATAACACCGAAACAAAATCCAAGAGAACACAACAAATAGGTTGGTTCCACACCAAGGTAGACACTAGCTATGGAGATTCATGTAGAGAGGGCAGTGGAATGGAAAACTGGCAGAATCAGTGACTAAGTAGTCTCTCAATCTTTTTGTTTCATCAGAAACAACATATCTACTAAAAATAAATTCTCCATCGAATAAAACTTTATACCCCTTTTTCTATTCAAAATACTTGATTTCTTAGCATGTTGGTTAATTGAAAACACATAACCAAGGACTTACCTCTCTATCCAACAACACTCAATCCTCAATACTTTTGTAGTGTCCCTAACCACCTTTAGTGTCTCTTGAGGTGATGCAAGACTTCATCCAAATATTCAACTTAGATTTTTCTTTGACCCAAATTATTTATGGGATCACAATCCACAAGACTCAACTCCCAAATTCACTCACCGACTTTGTTTTGACTTCACAAGTCCAAAAAACACATACACATGGTAATTAACACTTGATCCTTGACTAATTGAGCTCTTATCCTAACTTGATACTCGGTTTGATGTTTGAAACTATGCTAATAGTTGAATCCACTAAATTGGAGGTCCAACTCCACCATTCCATCTCTTTCCTACAGAACCCAACTTTTTTCATACACCGAGGATCGAAATCAAAAGTTAGAAACAACTAAACTATTTGTTTTCAACATCCCTTGACTTCCTGACTCCGACGTCAGCAGTTGGAAGTTGGAACAAATAAGGGTATTCCAACTTGTACACTCTTCCTCTCTAACTCCAATGATTTCAAAGTCAGTAGTCAGAATTCGACACCGTGTTTCACTCTTCTAGTATACTTCCCCGCTGCTCTAACTCATATGCTACTATAGCTAGAGGATGAGAGTCAGTGTTACTGAACCACCTTTTACAATATCGACCCCGATTCTGATATTTACACCCTAAGGTCGGCATAATTCGATGGTTCATATTACATCTGACTCCATAATCGATGGTCATGATTTATTTGCACTTCCAAAACCCTTGCATTCAAGTCTGAATCACATATGCTCAATGTTGTGTGAAATTTCTTGTTGAGGGCATCAACAACCTTATTCTCCTTTCCTTTCACGTGCTTTATTGAAAAATCAAATTTTGACAAAATTTCTAACCACTTGGCTTGCCTAGCATTCAAGTTAGGTTGGCCAAATAAATATTTCAGGCTCATGTGGTCTGTCCTAAGCTCAAACTTTCTTCTTGACAGATAGTGTTACCACATATTAAGTGCATGCACTATGGTGGCTAACTCCAAATTGTGAGTAGCATAATTTCTTTCACGGTCCTTTAATTTCCAATACTTATAACAAATTATGAACCCATCCTGTATAAGCACACTACCTAACCCTTCAATACACACATTGCTTCACACCACAAATTCCTTTTTTGGGTCAATGATTTTCATAACATGGGTGTTAGTAGGCAAATGCTTCAGCTACTAGAAGCTCTGCTCACATTTTTTAGACATACGAACTTAACTTTGTTCCTTTGTAGTTATGTGATTGGAAGGGTGATTTTAAAAAATCCCTCAAAAAATATCTTGTAGTAGCTTGCAAGTCCCATAAAGGATATGACATCTGAAACATTCCTGGGAATGAAACAATTAATTATGGATTCAATCATTTTGGGATCCAGTGCAATTCCTTCCTTTCAAATAATGTGGTCTAAATATTGTACTCGGTGATGATAGATATTGGAATTACTTAAGTTGGCATACAAATTATGCTCTCTAAAAACCTGTAGCACCGTTCTCAAGTGCTCTTCATGCTCTTACTCGCTTCTGGATTACCTGAGAATATCAACCAAAAATACAAGCACGAATGTGTCCAAGTATTTACCAAAGACAATTTTCATGCGACATATAAACATGGCAGGTTCGTTGGTGAGACCGAATGGCACCAATGTGAATTTGTAATGGCCATACCTTGATCTAAACGATGTCTTGTGTATATCTTCCTCTTTTATCCTTACTTGGTGATAACTAGAGCTTACATTTTTTTAAAATACTTTGTCTCATTTCATCTAGTCAAACAAATCATTGATTCTAGGAAATGGGTACTTCTTCTTAACCATTGCCTTATTTATCTACCTGTAATCAATACACATCCTCAAGGTACCATATTTATTTTTAAAAAATAACAAGGGTGCTATCCAAGGAGACACACTAGACCTAATGTACTTTTTTGCATTATATCTTGTATTTTCATTTTCAATTCTACTAGTTCTAAAATGTTCATTATATAGGGAACCTAACAAACCAGTGATTCTCTTGGAATAAGGTTTATTGTGAAATCTATATCCCTCTTTGGTAGCAATCCTGGCACCTCGTCTGGAAAAAAATATTTAAATTCTTATAATATTTGGTAATATTCTATTCTAGTTCCTTTATCTTCTACGAAATATGAGCTATGAACTAAATACAATTGTAAACCCTATGTATAAAACTTTCTAAGGTGTAAGGATGAAATCTGCCTAACTGAAACCTACTTAGGAATCCCTTTTACCACCCTCTACTTTCCTTCTTCATTAATTCTTTCAAGGAATTTTGCATAACAATCAACCTTCACTCTATGCCTCTCCAACCAATCCATGCCAATCAGTGCATCGTTTGATCCTAATGGTAATAAATTCAAACATACTTTTGTGAAAAGTCCATTCAACTCTACGGACACTCTTTCACTACTTCACATACCTTCCTCTTTGTTCTTGTATTCAACTGAACTAGCCAAGATTTATTGTGCTTTGTCCTGTTAAAGGAGAAATTTTCCACCACCTTTGGAGTAATATAACTATGCATAGACATGGGATCAATCAAAATAAAAATAGACTGATGGGTAATCTTACCTTCAACCTCCACCGCTGGGGATTGATGATCTGCCTAATGATTGTCCAACACTGCAGAAATTTGAGGAGTTGCTTTAGCCATATCTCCCACTGTAATTGCTTCTTCAAAGATATGAAACCTTGAGGGGTTGTCTCTTTGATGTGGTAAGTCCCTTAATATGTGGTTTCATGTACATCCCCAACACTTAAGTGACCATTTTTCTAGTTTATTGTAGGTTTGATTTCTCTTTGAGCTTGTTGTCCTTGGAAGAAGTTGCTTGGAGTATTTTTGAATGGAAGCCTAAATCCCATTCTTCTTTTGATCAAAATTCCCTTTTGGTTTTCCATTCCATTCTAGGTGAGCTTCTAATTTTCCTTTTCCCTATTCATAACAATGGGTGGCCATTCTATTGGATTCGTCAAGGATGGGAGGGTTGAAAAATTCAATCCTTTCTATGAAAATTTGAGGCATACTTCTAAGGAAAATTTGAATATAGAATCTTTTACTTTTGATGTAGTCCACATAGCTTAACAATTCCAGAAATTTATGGGCATGCTTGTCCTTAGTCTTCTGTCCCAATTTCAACTCATGAAACACCTTCCTCTTGTTATCATAGTACTTGACAGAAGACACTTTTCTTTGAAGTACTTCTTGAAATGATTCCAAATAATTCTTCTTTCACTAATATCTTTTAATTTCCTAATATGTTCCCACCAAATTTGATACCTTCCATTGATATTATAGATCACAATTATGGCCTTCTCAGTTTCTATATAATCATGAATTCTTAGATAATTCTTCATTTCTAACAGCCACACCTCTACTTGTTGACCTGTCTTCCTTTCATTGTCAAATTTAGGAGGTCTTGCTTACCTAAATTATCCTTCCATAATCCTTTTGAAATTCCTTCTTCTATATCTATTGAATGTATGCTTTGGTCTTCTCTAATATCTTTAGGAATCACATGACCTACTGTAATAAAATCTTGGCGTGGATATCCTATAATTTCTACCCAAAGAACTCTTTCTTTGACATGGAGTCATTCTTCTAGTGCAACTTCAAGTGTGTTTCTATGCATTTATTCCTTCATTTCCCACATTAATTGGGTTGGAACCTATATTAGCTCACTACTGTATATCCTTGAGACTTTGGAGGATGGTGACGTTAATTTGATTCTTCTCTTCACGAGCTTTAGTCAATCTTGCATTGCAACTATGCATTGTTTCCATCAAATTCTTCGGAGTAATTTTCTCCCTACATTTTCTTCTTGCATATTTTCCCCAATAACATATTCGTCCTACTCATAAGGATACTGAGCATCATTCACGGTTACCATTTTCCTGTGAAAGTGTTTCCCTTGCTATCATTGTTCAAGAATAGTCAGTTGCAAGTTTTGTGCATTATCAACAAAAGAGTTGTATAGAAACATTTTATGCATGTTTGTTGGCCCTAGGAAAATTCATATAGAATTATGCCAGAATGTTGCTTAGAAAGATGAAGATTTTGGCCGCACAAAGGAAGAATTTGTGACGAAAGAGTCTACGATGGAAGCCACCATGACGAAAATAATAATGACATAAGAGGAATAAATCAGTCAAAAACCAGAGTTCGACTAATTTTCCGGAAAGAGTTAGTTAGACTAAAAACTTGCTTTTAGTAATAAAGCGTGAATGTATTTTGGGACGATAGTGCCTATTTTTAGAGATAACTGAATGTATTAAAATAGAAAGACATCATGTTGACTGACAGTTGAGAGTTAGTTGAAGGTTAGTTAAAGAATTGTAAAAGCAAAAAATATTATAAAATCACTAATCCAAGTTGTGTGTGGGTTAGTTGTTAGAGTGGGCTGGAGATCAAATGAAGGAAAGAAGAGGATTGATATAGGTTGTGTGCGAATCAACCATTTAGATAGAAAAGGAGGCCAAAACCAAAGAGCATGAGAGGAGAGTAGAATGTGTGCATTGTAAATAATATCTAAAATAGGAGTCTGCGGGCTGAGTTTGTAGACCAAAGGTGCCAAACCAATTCTCATGCCAGATGAACGGAACCTTCGTAGGTTTTCCTGGATGGGTTTTCACGTTATATCTTGTCTATGTGTGTTTAATTTGTGTTTTGTGTTAAATTAATAATTGATATAAATGATCTTATATGAATGTGTCACACATACTTAAATGTGAATGAATTTATATATGTGCCGCTTATGTACTGAGTAAATATCTAGTAATGAATTATGTTATATGATGCTATAGATGTCAAGGGAAGGGTATATAATTATATTGAATGAATTAATATAAAAAAAGGTATAAATTCTCAGATTCATTCAAGTAATCTAATCATACTATATGATTGAAATACCCAACATAACTATAGAAACATGGTTCTAGAAGTCCCCATAAGATATCTCGAGTGAGACTTCATCTGCGTCGCAGGTGTTATCGACAGAGACCTGCTCTGTTGGGATGATATCTTGGGTCTTGTTGATAACTAAGGATTTGAACCTAGGTCGACTAAATGTAGGACAAAAAATGATAATGTTGTCGTGGCAGTGAATCATTCCGACAAGGATATATTTTGGTACCCAACGAAGCCGAAAATTCAAGATTGGGTTTATTATAAGGCGGTAGAGTTTGCACGAGAGGAAAGTGAAGGATCATGATTGAGCACGATTGAATGGTTGTAGCGACACCTTTACACATATATTCATGAAATTTTCTTTAGGGGATTTGCCATCATATTTCATGAGTGGTAGTTGAAGTTAGTGACTCATAGGAAAATTTTCCAATGAGGAGAACTGACTGATTAGAGTCCTGAGTTGATCTAGTGGATGAAGAGGGTAAGTAATCCAATATCAATATCTATTGATTTCTAGGATGATAATATTTTGGGTGAATATATCACAGAAATTGCATTCGACACAATTGAGTTATACAGTGAAGTAGAAAGGGAATTTTTCCAAGGCCCTAGAGTCCGTTATCTGAAAGCTTTGAAATTATGGATTAAGATGCTAGTGTGAGAAAGGGATCTTAAGAATGGAATCCAACGAGTAAAAATTTATGTGCGGAGACTTAAGACATGTCATAAGAAAAACTAAGAGAATAATGGATGGGGATAAACTGAGATGTTTCTTGGTAATAACGAGACTGAGCTAGAAGGTGGATGCTTAAGGAATGGACAAATATTTCATTTGGGAAAGAGAATAAGGACTACGCCAAGATGAGTATACTGTATTGAAACTAGACAAGCGGACTGTGAATTGGAATCTCACCTTGAAGGAGGATCTCTTGACACCAATGAAGGTGGAATACCATTCACTCAAGAAGAATGAGACATGGGAACTAGTCAATCTCCCACAGGGAGAAATTTAGTCAAATGAAAATGGGTATTCAATACAAAGTTTTGTGTTGATGGATATCCTATGAAGTATAAGGCAATTTTAGTGGCCAAAGGATTCTCCTAGGTCCAAGACATGGACTACAATGAGACCTTTGCACCAATGGAAAATATGGATTCCATAAAACTAGTTTTGACCCACGAGGACTTCAGTTAGTGAACCTTGTTGGGCACCATTTTGACCTCTTTTTGTCACTTAGATATCTTCCATTTTCCCTCAGAAAACCTTCATATTGATCTATAAATCTTTAAAGTTCACCCATAAACTTTGGTTAAGAGGTATAAATGTCATTGCTTTCTAATAAATTGAGTTTTGATATCTTTAAAGCATTTTAAACTAAGATTTTTATTCAGACTACAGGATGTTCTAACTTCCCGTAATATCTCCAAGATTGAGCATTTGCAGGCCAGCTAGGCGTGAACTAGAAGATAGAGAAAAGATACTCAGTGTCCAAGGATGGATGAACTTCCAACGGATAGCTGATATGGCTCTCATAGGTGTCAAGTCAACCACAGTCAAAGGCGACCACCTGTGATACCACTCAGCACAAAAGAAGGGGCAGTTTCGATTTTGTTGAGTCTCACGGATCTGATAGAGGATCTCGATGGTTATGTTCATTAATTAGTTTCCAGGATTATATCATTTCTTGTTTTCTTTTAAATTTGTATAAGTATTTCACAAAACAATGAAGAACATCATCACAATTTGGGAGAAACACATGTTGTTTCTGAACTGCGTGGTTTTTACTGTGTAATCGATTTATGGTGAATACATTTAGAGTTTAAGTTCTGTAATTCTTCAACTATGTGTAAACGAGGCATTGGAGGGCCCCCATTGTTGACTTTGCACATTCTTTCATTGCCGGTGAATGCGATTTGGATTATTGTAGCGATTTGGATTGACGCAAATGGTTTAAATCGTGCCAGTGGTATGTTTAATTTCTGTAGGATTTAGTTTTATTAAATGGTATGTTTAATTTCTGTAGGATTCAGTTTTATTATTGCAGAACGAGTTCAACTAGTTTTCAATCGGTTTTATAAAAACTCTGTTATCTCATTTGAATGGTTCAGGCTACGATTCCATTGTGCTGCACATCACTTGCATTAATTTTATAAGCTCTGTTCTTTTATTGGTTAAATATTGAAGGGATGGTTCAGACCACGATTTCTGTATGCTACATATCGCTGCTTATTCAATAATGAAGTGTTAAGAACAATTACAAATTATGAATATTTTCCTATAAGGGAGATTGATGGTTAATTGTTCATTCAGCGCTGGGATATTAGACATAATCTTGTAGTTTATAGTTTAGGATTAGGCTTAAATCATTTTCATTACTTCAAAAGCTCTCATAGATAAATTACTCTCACATTTGATCTGCTGTGTAATTGAAAAGAAACAAATGAAGCTGTCCTTGTAAAAGGATTTTTGTATCCTTAAGTCACAGTATTTTTAATCTGTCAGTAGGTTTATTTCATAGATAACTAAATTACTAAACAAGTCTAGCTCTGAGTCCTAAAACTTGGATATGCCTCTAATATTACCAACCTGGATTGATATTAATTTAAGGTTTGATTTGCATCAGTAGATCAGAGCCCAACATTTTGGCGCCGTTGCCGGGGAGGCATTGTAGAAGTAGGCTTAGGAACTTTAGTTCTCTGATAAAAACAAAAATTTCAAATAAAAACACAGAATAGGTTTTACTTTTATGTCAATACTAAGAGACGAGAAAGGAAGATATATCGAAAACCCCCCAAAAATAGAAGTAACAGGACCTTCTTTTCCAAAAGGATTCATCTCAACAGTGGGTACTTCTAAAATGGCTGAGGAAGAAACAACAAAATGACCAACTGCAGAACAGAGAAGGGAATATGAGAGGATGCTGGAAATAGAAAACAAACGCAGACAAGAGAGAAGAGAAGAAGAAAGGCGACATGAAAGAG
>LPNX011122789.1:463179-486273 GCA_001517045.1 Pseudotsuga menziesii
TTAAAGATGACATCTTTGGAATGACTCAACAGGAAGATGAGAGCTTGGAGGAGTATCTGGAAAGGTTCTCGTACAACTTACAGAAATCTAAATACAATTCTCTGACACCAGAGATGATTAGAACAATATTTCTAAAAGGAATAAGAGAAGAGTATTTAGATATTTTAAATGTTATGGGAAAAGGTGACATTTCTTACCTTCCTTTTGAGGAGATACAAGATTTATGTCAGAAATATTCGAGAGGGAAGGCTAGGACTGGAAAAAGGGACATCATTACCAAAGTAAATAAGTATGCAAACAGTGGTATTTCTAGGGTTGAGCTTGGAAGTCTGCTAGAAGATTTTAAGACTGATTTATTGAGCACATTAGGCACACAGGTTGAAGTAGAAAAAACCAAGAAGAGACAAGAACAACAGGACCAGCAAGATCAAGCTTTGTCTATATTTTGTCCTAAGTGTAGAAAGAAACACCCACTTAAAGAATGTCCTTTAAATGCTGATGAAATTTGTGGTTTATGTACTTTTAATCACAAAACTGATGACTGTCCTAGATTAAAAGAATTGCAGGCAGCTCCAATGGAGGAGCATCAAAGCATGGAGTCTCTCTACTTTATGGGACAACGAAGACCTTGGCAGCCACGATACTCAGGTATGTCTCAAGACCCTATGCAGCAATTTCATACAAATTATCAAACTCCTATTTAGAATTCATGGAGTGCACCCATGCCCTGGCAAACTTGGTCTCCTCCATTAGCCCAATCTGCTCCAAATTGGAGAGGTTATGCCCATGGTAACCAGACATATCAGCAAGCCTATTTGCATCCTTATCAACAACCTTCAGCCTATCCTCAATATCAGCAGACTCAAGTCCAAGCCCCATCTTTCCAAGGCCCATCTTTTCAACAACCCAACAACATGGCTCCTCAATTGGGTCCACCACCTCAACAACTTCAATTGCCATCTAATCAGCCTCCACCTCGGCCTACCCAGCTACCAGCTCAACCAATTCCAAATCCAAATAATAAAACAGACAGACCCATGTATAATGTTGATGATGGAATGGCACTTCCCTACTCAGTTCTTCCATTGCAAAATATCAATTTACGATCTGGGAAAACCTTACAAAAAGAATCTCCTGTTATCCTAGAAGAACAAACAGAAAATGAGAAAACTCCAAAAAAATTAAATACAGAAAAATCTCAGTCAGAAAATCATAATAAAAAAGGAAAAACATTAGTATCATATGAACCTCCTTTTCCAGAAAGGTTGGTCAAAGAAAAACCTTCAATTTCCTTACCTGATTTTGATGTTTTGAATGAGCTAACAAATGTATATGTCAAAATTCCTTTACTGCAGGCTATAAAGGATATTCCAATTTACACTAAAGCAGTTAAGGAATTATGTCTTAATCAAAGAAAGAAGGATCCATCAAAAATTCATGTGGTAGGCAATTTAGCAGGATTAATGTCTAACACTGTTTTCATTGAAAAGTATGTAGATCCTGGAATTCCGATGGTTACAATTAATATTAATAAATTTTCAATTCCAAAAACGTTGATTGATCTAGGTGTTGCCATTAATGTTATGACACTAGAGACAATGGAATACCTTCACTTGACAAATCTCAGACCAACCACAACAGTCTTGGAATTAGCTGATAGGTCTAAAATTACACCTGAAGGGGTCTTAGAAGATATCATTGTTTCTTTAGACTCCTGGGAATATCCCATTTATTTCATAGTGCTACAACCAAAGTCTAACCTAGGAGGTCACCCATTGATCCTTGGAAGACCCTGGATGGCAACAACAGATGCTTTCATAGGGTGTAGGTCAGGGAGTATGCTCATTTCACATGGGACAGAAAGAAAACAAATTGCACTTTACCCTTCTACCCAAAGACCTTCTACATTAGATCAGTTCTCATGGATTAATGAGACTAAAGAACAACAAGAAGAAGTGATTCATCCTGTCTTGAGCATCAATCAATTCTTTGATTTTCAGGAAGAAAACCATGAAGATTTGTTAGATTATTTTATTGCTGAACCTGATATTTCTGAAGAATTAAGAGATATACAATATGCTGCAGCAGATCAAGATTTGGGTTATAATTTTCAGGAAAATTGTAAAGTACATTCTCTAGCATTGGCACTTCATGATATCTTTAATGTTCATTCAATCACAGATATGCACAGTAAGACAATTGAAATCAGTCTAGGAAAACAATTGAATATAAGTGCACATCTTACTACATCACAGGAAGCACAACTGATTACTCTGCTGAATAAACATTCCCATGCTTTTGCTTGGGAGTACACTAATATGATAGGTATTCATCATGAGACATGCACTCACCATATTTACACAGATGATAAAATCAGACCTCTTAGACAACTACAACGCAGAATGAATCCTATACTAAAAGAAATAGTCAAGGAAGAGCTGAAGAAGTTGTTAAAAGTAGGGTTTATTTACCCCATTTCCGACAGCCAATGGGTCTCTCCCTTGGTTGTTGTTCCTAAAAAGAATGGTAAATGGTGCATATGTGTAGATTACAGGGAGTTGAATAAGGAAACATTAAAAGACTATTTCCCATTGCCTTTCATTGATCAAGTGTTGGATACCCTAGCTGGCAAGGAATACTTTTCATTTTTAGATGGTTTCAGTGGGTATAATCAAATTAGTATTGCAACAGAAGACCAAGAAAAAACCACCTTTACATGTCCCTGGGGCACCTATGCCTATAAGGTTTTACCTTTTGTCTTATGTAACGCCCCAGCTACCTTTCAGAGGGCAGTCCTGGCCATCTTTGCAGATTTGATTCATGAGTGTGTTGAAATTTACATGGATGATATTTCTGTGTATGGAAGTACCTTTGAGGATTCTTTGGCAAACCTGGAGAAAATTTTAAAAAGGTGTGTTGACTCAAATATTTCCCTCATTAATGAAAAATGTTTTATGATAATGACTGAAGGGATAGTTTTAGGACATCACATTTCTGCATCTGGAATAAAAGTAGATCCTGCTAAAATTCAAATCATTGAAAATTTATCTGAACCAACAACTCAAACATATGTAAGAAGATTTTTAGGGTATGCAGGCTATTATCGTAGATTTATTGCAAATTTCAGTAAGATAGCTCTGCCATTGTTTAAATTGCTTTCCAAGGATGTGAATTTTAATTGGGATACTGATTGTCAATCTGCATTTTAGACACTTAAAGAGAAACTCTCAACTGCTCCCATTTTAAGGGGACCAAATTGGACATTGCCTTTCGATATTTCCACTGATGCCTCTGCTACTGCAATAGGGGCCTCATTGGGCCAGAAAGAACATACTTTGACTTATGCTATCTATTTCATTAGTAAAAATCTTACACCTGCAGAGTTAAACTATACAGTCACTGAAAAGGAAATGTTGGCGGTGGTTCATGCTGTAAATAAGTTCCGTCATTATATAACTGGCTATGAAATTTTTGTCCATACAGATCATTCATCCTTATGATATTTAATGAATAAATCTATCACTAATGGTTGGATTACTAGATTGTTATTATTAATGCAGGAATTCAATATCACTGTTCTAGATCAACCTGGATGAGAAAATCAGGTGGCAGATTTCCTGTCTCGCTTACACAATACTGGTGAGGTTGTTCCTATTTTAGATAGTTTTCCTGATGAACACCTATTTGCAATTTCTGTTATTACTCCTTGGTATGCTGATATTGCCAATTACTTATCATCAGGACAATTACCACCATCTATGACATCTAAAGAAAAGAAAAAGATTATTAAACAAAGTGCTAGGCATATATGGGTTAATGGTGATATCTTTTACACAGGATATGATCTGATTATAAGAAGATGTGTACGACAAGATGAAATCTTAGATATTTTAAAGGCATGTCATGATGAACCGTATGGTGGCCATTTTGCAGATAAACGAACAACATATAAGATACTCAATTTGGGGTATTATTGGCCCTCTATTTTCAAAGATGCAAAAAGGTATGTTAGAAGCTGTGATACTTGTCAATGGATGGGATGGCCAATCCGGTCTAATGAAATGCCACTCCATCCACAAATCCTCATTGAACCGTTTGAAAAGTGGGCCCTTGACTTCATTGGTCCAATTCATCCACCATCACAAGGGAAGAAGTACATTCTAGTTTGTACAGACTATGTTACTAAGTGGGTAGAGGCCAAACCTTTACCAAGAGCCACAGGACAGACTGTGGTAAACTTTCTTTTTGAGGAGATATTTGTCCGATTCGGGGTGCCTAGGGAAATTGTAACTGATCAAGGTGCCCAGTTTACTTCCAAACTAGTGCAGGAGATAGCATAAAAGTACAAGATCAAGCACAGAAAGTCTACCCCTTACCATCCACAAGCAAATGGCCAAGTGGAATCTACAAACAAGACCCTGGAAGGAATCATCACCAAAACTGTTCAGATGCATAGGAAGGACTGGTCAACTAAGCTTACTGAAGCTTTATGGGCATACCGTATCACTTGGAAAAATAGTACTGGTTTTTCTCCTTATCAGCTTGTTTACGGTAAGCAATTCCTCCTCCCTATAGAGTTTCAAATTCATACCTTCAAGTTAGCAGCAGATTTGGGCATGGATCTTTCTGAGGCTCATCAAGAAAGAATTCTTCAGCTGAATCAACTAGATGAGATGAGACAAGCTGCTGTAGAACAAAATATTCTAATACAACAGCAGAGAGCTCAATGGCATGACAAGTTCATCAAAAAGAAGCAATTTCACATCGGTGACTGGGCACTATTGTTTGACTCAAAGTTCAAAGATTTCAAAGCTAAATTCACAACTCACTGGCTTGGTCCATATGAGATTTTTGAAGTCAATGACAATGGTTCAGTCAAACTTCAAACCATAGATGATGAAGCACGTACATTTGTGGTCAATGGCCATCGGCTCAAGCTGTACAACAAACCTATCAACAAGGAAGATTTCATACAACAGATTTCACAGCAAAAGGAAATGCAAGTGTTGGATAGACACATCAGTGTTTCTCCTTCACTTGCTCCTTAGCTGATCTGATAGATCAAGCAAATAAAACAAAAAGAGAAAAAGAAAAAAAAAGAGAAAAAAAAGAAAAAAAAGAAAAAAAAAAGGAAGTTTAGTTGTGAAAACCAGGTCACTGGCACAATATAAACTTGAATTTTCAATGGAAAACCAGGTTCGCTTGGCCTTTAAAAATTCACCAAAATATTTTTCAAATTTCATGTCTTTACATAGCTTTATTTTCAATAATCAACTTTTGTTTGAATTGAGGACAAGTCAAAAGCTAGGCCTGCGAGGGGGATAAGCATTTTCATGCTTCTTTGGAACCCTCCAAGTCTTTTCCATATGCAAAGGGACCTGATTTTTCATATGCAAAAGGGACCTGATTTCTAGCAATACAAGTGGTTTTTAACAATGCAAAAGAAATCTACAGAGGAACCTGACTTTCAGTAAAGCTGAAGGAATCTGAGATGGCAGACAGAAGACATCAGAAGGACAGAAATGAATCAGAAATAGAAAAAACAAACCAACTTCATCAGGCAACAAGCTCATCATACAGGGATATCAAGCAAAGTCTGTAAGAATTTTTCAGTTTTTATGTTTTAAAAGTTTCAGAATTCTTTGTTTTTAAGTGATGACATATTTACCTGTCCTAGTAAGCTTGACTACCCATTTTATCCTCACAGTCTTTGCCAGCTACCTATTTTTCATCATCCTCATAGCCTTTGCTAGCATTCCATTTTTACTTTCCATTTTCCACTTAAGGGTTAAGATGGTTGTCCGGATCAAACCCAAGAGAAAATTTTTAAATGGCCAAAATACATACTGTATTCTACAGGATATATATTGCAGGCATGGTTTTCTTCTTGGCAGAAAGACAAATAGGGTCTCTCTTTCAGCAAAAAGTGAAATATTTTGAGAAAATGGAATTTCAAAAGTTTATTTTATATATGTATTTAGTGCATCATGCATTAGGCAACATATAGAATTTAAGGAAGAGAATAAAGGTCATATATATCTTCAGTGCATCTTTTAAAGGAAAAGGAGTTTATTTTAAAAAAGAAAAAAACCCTATGTTACAGCTTGTTCATTAAAACGTGGGTATACAAAGAAATTGAAGTGTATATTACAGCTTGTGCATTAAACATTGGGCATATAAAGGAATTAAAATGTATTATAAATCAAAACCTTAATTTTTATTCCTTTCCTGAGCAAATGAGTAATTGAATGAAGTGGCATGTTTATGCAATAATGAAGAAAAATGTGGTTATATGCCCCACGACAGCATATAAATGTGCTTGACTCCTGCATTATAAATTGGTGAAATTGGAGACCACGACTTGGTCATTTATCCTGGGACTGAATTCAATTGCTCTTCTCTGCAAAATCGACTGCTGTGGGTGACAGTTTGAGTAAATAAGAGGCCGTGGGTTACAAGAAGAATGCAGGGACACCATTTGCTAGAGTAATCGCACAGAGGAGGAAGTAAAGACAGTCAATGAGAAAGAAGCTGTGAATACACCAATCACTGTGGAAATCGTGCAGAGAAAGTGAAAACAATTACACTAGAGAGGAGGTAAAGCTTAAAACCTTTTCTTTGCTGAATACACTGCTCAGACCAACAGAAATTTCACATTTTCAGAGTATTGTTTTGGGGATAGGAAGACAAAGGCAGAGTTAAAGACTGAAAAGTTCCTATTTCCTATTAAAATTCAGAATGTCATCTAGACTAGAACCATCAAAGTTCAATTCCAATGATATTCATGACAGTTGCATGGAGATTTTTGAAAATAAACAATGGGTAACTTTCTTTGAAAAATTTGATGGGCATAATGAGCATGTTAGTCTAGATTTTGCTGAGACATTTGATCGAGAAAAGGTTGTAGTGGGAAACTTACACTTTAGACTGTCAGAAGACATCCTAGCACAAATTACTGGCCTGCCACAGCAAGGAGAAAGGTTTTTCAAGACTAAACAGTTCAAAGAGAAAGCATGGATACCATTTTTGTGTAGATCAAGAGCAGGATCAGTAAACTGGAAGAAAGGGATACCAAGACGCTGGCTGGTTCATCCTTGGGAGGAAATAGTTTATGTTATCCAAAAATTTATTACTTGTGAAGTCAGATTCAACATTGTTTACCTTTATCACATCAAGTTGCTGTAGCATCTAAAAGGTGAATGTGAGATCAATATGCCCTATTTCCTGTTACAGAGTTTAACTAAGATGGCTAAGGCTGTCCAAACACGTCCAAAAGACAAGATGACAAGCATTTTTCACTGTGGACTCATTAAAATCATTATCCAGCATGAGTTACAAAGGCAAAATTTGACATGGTCAGGATTTCTAGTTCACAATCAGTTTGAAGAGTAGGAAGAATTGCTTGAAGAAGGTTCAAAGGAAGATGAATTGTTGATGATAACATACCCTGAGGCAACAAGCTCAAAACCGCCAAAGGGAAAGAAGAAAAAGAAAGAAGTGTTGCTGATTACTGATGATGAAGACAACTCTGAGGCAGCAAGTTCAAAATAGCCTCAGAGAAGGATACAAACTAGAAGTGTGAAGAGAAAAGAAAAACAACATCAAAAACAAGATTAGATCTTCACCACCTACTAGAGAAAGCCAAGAAAGTATAAGCAGGCTCAAAGACAATCAGCATTAGAAGATGAGGAACATATACAAACCTTGAAGAGTCAAGAAGAAGATCTAGCAGCTGAAATAGGACAGGATATCCAAGACCATGATGAGGTGATCAAGCAGACAAAAAGGATCAATATCTTCTTAGACCAGCAAGAGAAGGAAAAAGAAAAGCAGTCAGGACATGAATTAACCAAAGGTTCAGCTTCTCTTTTCTCAGAGCAGCAAGCTATGGAAGAGGAAAAAGAAGATTCAGCACAAGAGCATGAAGAATTGGGGATGGATACCAATTCTGAGCATCTTCCAATGAAAATGAAGAAAAAGAAGGCTTCTAAAAACAATAAAGAGATTAAGAGATTGAAACTTGAGATAAAGGAACTTGAGCAAAATAATGAGAAGTTAAGAGAAGTCAACAGGAAGTTGAAGGTTCAGAGAACATGCATCTCTAAGTATGCATACAGATGGTATAAGCAAAAGAAGGTTTATAAGGCTAAGTATGAGAGATTGAAGGTCCTCTATGCATCTCGGGCTTCAACAGATGCATCATCACAGACAGAAGACTAAAAGCAAGATGATCAGCAGTAAAATTTTGGTTTTGAACAGGGTCAAATATTTTTGGCATGGGGACATGCAACAGCTTCCTCTTGGGGGAGATGTTGGGCACCATTTTGACCTCTTTTTGTCACTTAGATATCTTCCATTTTCCCTCATAAAACCTTCATATTGATCTATAAGGCTTTAAAGTTCACCCATAAAATTTGGTTAAGAAGTATAAATGTCATTGCTTTCTAATAAATTGAGTTTTGATATCTTTAAAGGATTTTAAACTAAGATTTTTATTCAGACTACAGGATGTTCTAACTTTCCGTAATATCTCCAAGATTGAGCATTTGCAGGCCAGCTAGGCATGAACTGGAAGATAGAGAAAAGATCCTCAGTGTCCAAGGATGGATGAACTTCCAATGGATAGCTGATATGGCTCTCACAGGTGTCAAGTCAACCACAGTCAAAGGCGACCACCTGTGCTACCACTTAGCACAAAAGAAGGGGCAGTTTCGATTTTGTTGAGTCTCACGGATCTGATAGAGGATCTCGATGGTTATGTTCATTAATTAGTTTCCAGGATTATAGCATTTCTTGTTTTCTTTTAAATTTGTATAAGTATTTCACAAAACAATGAAGAACATCATCACGATTTGGGAGAAACGCATGTTGTTTCTGAACTGCGTGCTTTTTACTGTGTAATCAATTTATGGTGAATACATTTAGAGTTTAAGTTCTGTAATTCTTCAACTGTGTGTAAACGAGGCATTGGAGGGCCCCCATTGTTGAGTTTGCACATTCTTTCATTGCCGGTGAATGTGATTTGGATTATTGCAATGATTTGGATTGATGCAAATGGTTTAAATCGTGCCAGTGGTATGTTTAATTTCTGTAGGATTCAGTTTTATTAAATGGTATGTTTAATTTCTGTAGGATTCAGTTTCATCTACAGAGGCATAATACAGAGGAGTTGTGAATGCATCTACTCAATGTTTGTGGTTGCAGGGTATACTTTGAGATTTTGGAATTGAATATGAGACTTCTACATTCATCTATTGTTACAACCAAAGTACTATTTGAATATAAAACTATCATGTACTGAGGAAGCGAACCAAACACATAGATATCCATATTCACTACATCAGAGGGCTTGATCATGATGGGATCATTTCTCTGCATTATTATGCATCATCCGAGAAAGTTGCAAACATCTTCACCAAGGCATTTTCTGAGAAGACTTTCAAAAATATCAAATCACCATTTGGGATATATGATCATGTGGTGAAGATTGATTGAAGACAATATTTCATTCAATTTTTTTCATGTCCATGTTTAAGGAGAGATTTTCCCCTATGTGGTTTTGCCTCTTTCCGTGTTTTGTATGGACAAGCAGTATGCAAAGGGTGACTAATCCTTGTTTCTAGACCCTATATCTATGATATAGTTCCAATTTTTACACAATTCAGGCTTAAGAATGGGTGTTATAATAATCAAAACCCATTCCCATACTTAGGATATAAAATTTAATCATTTTGGTTAAATTCCTAGGTCCTATACTAGCTAGTTGGAATCCAATTGAATTCTTGCGGTCAAGATTTCCTAAACTGCCTCTAGGAGCACTTTGGAAAGATTCTAACAACCCACCAGAATTCCCAGTTTAGTAAGTGATCATTCCTTCCTTATCCATAGTTGCCTACTTTTTCAGTTAGTTATATTCAATTAATTTTTATATAACATTTAAAAACTTCATGAAGCATTATGTTTTCCTTGAAATGAATATTTTTGGTCCAATAACAGTGAACAAAATATCAAATTTGTATTAATGTGGAGACATAAGATCAAAACCCCTTTGAAAGAAAGACAAAAAAAGACATCTAGAGACATGAGATCAAAATTCCTTTGAAAGAAAGCCAGAAACAAGACCTCTTTTGTTGATGATACAATGTGCATAGCAAGCATATCAATATAAGAGAAAATTAATTAAGAACACACTTCATTAGTAAATTTGTTTGTTCTTTTCTCCCAAAACAAAAACCATAATTTTGGAATTTTGTTTTCACAAGGAAAAAACATGCTTCTTGTTACTTTTATTGAAACAAAGAAAACAACATTCTTTACAAAATTTTGTGTCAGCTATCAACATAATCTATTCAATATCATACTAAAAAACCATGAGTCTAATATACCACCTTCAAAATACACCCAAAATAACAATAAGTATAGTTCATTAACTTAAAATAAAACCACAAAAGCTATTGCAAATTATACCATATTACACTATGCTCTTTCAACCAAAAGACATGGCATATCTCATATATACAAATTTCACACACTATATATACATAAACATGCGAGAAATGGATATATCCAAATGAAATGTAACAAAATATCAAACTGCAATTTATATTACAACCCAAGGACATGGCATATCTCGTATCTACAAATTTTATACACTATATATACATTAACATGAGACCATTAAATGCAAATAAATGACAATCTCCAAATGAAATATAACAAAATATTAAATGTCAACCTTTTTATTTAAGGAAAAGTTTCTAGAAAGTGAAAAACTTGAGATTTCAAGCAAAGTACTATTTTCATGGCTAAAGTTGGCATTTTCAAATACATAAATAATCTATAAAGTTTTGAATCATGGGCATAACAAATGGAATTTTCTCAAAAGTTTTAGAATAATCCATTGTAATTCTACTCACACAACAAAGACTGGCAAATCAAAGAATATTGACCGCTAATAAAGTAACTCTCCAAGTTCTTGAATAAAACCATTTACTCACACAAAGAAGACTGAAAAATCAAAGAAGATTGAGAACTAAAATAGTACCTATCCATGTAATCGAATATAAACTATAATTCTATTTTTTTTTAAATTTTCACCAAGGGAAAAACCTGCTTCTTGTTTTTTTCATTAAATCAAATAAAACATTGTTCTTTACATCATAAAGAGACTTCTGTGTAAGAAAAGACATCAGCTATCAACATAATCTACTTGACATCGTACCAAAAAACCATAATTCTAATACACCACCTTCAAAATACACCCCAACTTACAATAAATATAATTCATTAACTTAAAATAAAATCACAAAATCTATTGCAAATTATATCATATTACACTATCACTCTTAGAACCCAAAGGCATGGCATATCTCATATCTACAAATTTTATACATTATATACATTAATATGAAACTATCAAATGTAAATAAGTGGAAATGTCCAAATGAAATCTAAGAAAATATTAAATGTTATAGCAAACTGATTGCAATATCACTCTTACAGACCAAATGCATGGCATGCCTCATATCTACAAATTTGATACACTATATATACATTAATGACACTATTCAATGTAAATAAATAGAAACGTCCAAATGAAACATAACAAAATAGTTGCATCTGGGTATTGCTGAAACCTCCATGGTGAAATAAGAAAGTATAACAAATGGAATTTTCTGAAACATTATTAAATAATAAATTATAATATTTACTCCCACACAATGAAAAATCACAAACAAATCAAATAAGATTGACCTCTCCAAGTTCTTGAATAATCCATTGTAATTTTACTCACATAGTAGAGAGTGGCAAATCACAGACAAATCACATAATACAGTACCATTCCTTGTAAACTCATTACACATAGATATCGGTATATAGTCATCAAAGGATTCTAGGTTGTATTTTTTAGGAATTAAGGACAAGAAGGTGGAGTTGAGTGGCCCATGGATGAGCCCCGAGTAATAGGCCTCCTCAACCACTTTAAGTATGTCATCTCCCAAATTCATGAATAAATCAATGTAAAACTATGCTGGTCATCCATATATCCTAGGGATCTTATCTGTTTGGAATAAATTGAGAGTCACGAAAATCTCTCCATTTTCAATAGGCCAGAAGCACTCATCATTTTCTTCTTGCTCGACCAAGTTTGGAAATTTCTTGATGACTTGTAGGGTTGAGTATATATGTCAACTTCCTAAGTCAAAATATAATGCAAAAAAATGCTCTATTCTTAAATCAATGAGAGCATTCTGACCTCTAATCCTTGCTCCATCCATGCTCTTCAAATCATAGATACTATTAACAACTAGCCTGTGATTGGAAATTTTCTAAAAATATTTGGTGTTTTGATTGCCTGCTTCAATCCATAGGGCTCTGATCTTCAGTATTCGATATATTTCTTGGCCTTTGAGGATTTTTTATTTCTCCTTGGATAGATTATAATTTTTTCTAGCATTTCCCTTATCAAAAATTCCTGTAGGGGAGCTTAAGGAAATAGATATTTATTCATCTTCAATATCAATTAGTTTTTCGTCTTTCATTTGTATTTTTTCTATGTTCCAAGAGACATCGCATGTTTTAACCACACGAAGAGAGTACACAAATTGCATAACTGTGGGTTTGTGTGAATTTGAGCTAATCACCTTCCAATTATCATTCACTGACTTTTGAAAATCTAGGTTTGTTTCCTATTTAGAGTTGTATTTGAATTAGCTTTTCCTCTTTAGTTTTGAGTTCTAGAAAGATTGGATAATTATCCAAAAACATCAATCTAGTGCACCTAGGATCTATAGATAGCCAACTACACATAAAGTGTATCATGCATAAAGAACCAGTCAACTCTCTTCAGAATGCCACCAGTCCTGAAACTTTTATTGGATTAGGTGTCCAAGAGGACATTTTCTAAATATCAACCCAATATTTAGAATCAAATAGGTCCCATATAAATGGTTCCAACCGATCCTCACATGCATTTCTTCCCCAAATTGTCTCATTTGAGAGAACAAAAGTTATAACCCCACTAGTAATAATATCATTTCTGCAGAGGAATCCCACATGATTGAAAGATTACCAAAAATATTGCCAATTGTGAGAGAATACATAGAAATTTCTCTGCAAAAGTTCCTATCCAAATATTTTAAATATATATCCAATAATAATGAAGACACATAGACATATAACCCAACAATAGCCGAGGATTGATTTACCTCAGAAACCAGACCCCCAAAGAATCTCGAGGCATCCAGGGACACAAGTTCGAACATCTGAAAACGTTTTCTAAAATAGGAATTACTACCTCATCTTTCAACATTGTTTCTTGAATGACAGTAATATCAAGAGATTCAATAGATACAAGCTGCTTGAGGGATGTTAATTTGGATTTCCCTCTTGTTAGCACCCGTGCTAAATTTTATTCCTGCGGGGGTTGGTTTTCTCGATTGGGCAGGTTTGCAAGAGAAAAGGATTTCATCGGTTGTTTGGGAAAAAAATAAAGAAGAAGAAGAAAGGAATCCTAAGGAATTAAAAGGATTTTACTCATTTTTAATGACTAATGAACACTGGTTTTACACCTAAATTTGGCCTTATAGTTGATTTTTTATTTTTTGCTAAAGTTTATTATTTTCATTAACTTGGCTAATGAAGTCTTTATAAAAATATGGTCGCATGGCCCTACGCACTCAACGCACCAATCAGATCCAAAGCAACCAAACTCCCAGCTCACAAGGAGTATTAGCCTCTCTTTGTTCCTTAATACATATTTAAACTAGTGGGGTATATAAACAATGATTTTACAAGTTTTCCAGTGCATGTGGGATATTACCAAACAATTTTAAAAATATACAAACTCACAATCCATGAAAAGCATCCAAGGAAGATTTCCCATTGCAAAAGCACATGGAAAAATTAAAGTTCATGGAATTGTGAAATGGCACTAACCCGCAGACCAAATCAACGGAAAAATGGACAAGTGGGAACAAATCCATGATGGAGGTGGGTTTTCGTGCTCACAAGAAGCAAGGACAAAGGAATTTTTTGGATCTGCGAAATATGGTACAAGATCCACAATCAAACGGCTCATATCTTGCTAAATATTGATCAACGGTCCATATTGATTTCGCGTCGGCAATGTGAAAACGACTTAAGTATTGAAATCTCAGCAAAATTTTGTATATGGTACAATCTAAGCCTGTTTTTTTATGAAAATGATTGTTTTAGTCATTAAGTTGCGAGAGCTTTTCCCGCTGAACCAAGACGAATTTGGAGAAAATGAAAGAGGATTTTCTTAATAACATGCTTATTGTAATGTCCCAAATTTTTCATTGGGTCACAATTTCCAAATCACATTTTCCATATTCATGAAAGTTGTCAAATGGATGCTAAAAGTCAAATAATTGCCAAGGAGGAAAATCACTAGTTTCCTAGGTTGGGGGTGGAAGCTTTGAGATTTGGAATAAGGGGGATAATAAATGATGTTTAGACATTAGAAGGGGATAAATATTTAATAATGTATCTTATTAAATAAATACAAGAGAAAATTGAAGTGGCAATGGAGCATGGAGACACATGGAGACTATGGGGCCCACACAAGCTAGAAAATTGGTGCCACATGGCATCCTCCTCTTGCAATCTCGAATCTATGGGAAGCCTAATGTTTTTGGATGGATTATAAGGTTAATATAATTGTCCATATACTTCATAGTTATAATTTGGGATGATATGTAACTTACATGGGAGAGGAAGAGCCAAATGGGAGTTTCATGGACACTTGGCTAGATTCCCCTTACATCTATGACATCTATGACAACAATGATGGAGAATCTATGACAGTTATGAAACAAGTCAGATATGAAGTATGAAATATGACATATATGAAATTTGAGGCCTAAATAGAGAATCTTATATTTTTTTCATGGGAGTTGGAGAAGGCCAAGAGGCTCCTACTCGAATTTGGGGGAAGATGGAAGAGGAAGAGAGAGGCCACATGGAAAAGCATGAGCAACCACACCAATTCGAATTGGCTTGGGTTTATGGATGATTTGGAGAAACTTAGAAGGATAAGTATGTTTATTAAATACAGTAATAAACAAAGATAATTTATTTTTATCATTTGATGAATTTGGGTTTGTGAAGAGAGAGATAGTGGATGACTAGTTCCTTTCCTTAGCCAATTTTGAGGGTGAAAGATTCCCACCATAATTGGTGATTTGGAGAGCCACTAAGGTATTTCAAGGAGCTTAAATGGATTCATAAGTTAAATATTAAAGCTACAGGAATCTCATGGACATCTCAATATGATCTTGTTCTTCCATTCATCTCAAGTTGTCTCACCATATTTCAGCTCTATGGAGTGAGGAGCACTTGGTGAGATATCCATCTCTTTGAGGGAGATTCTCTTGGTCTAGTATTATGTATTGTGATTAAAATGTTTTTTATTTAATTTCAGAAATATCTCAGGTAGAAATTCCAATATATCTCATGTATTATTGTCAAATATTGAAGAAATAGTGCCCTTTCCCCAATACCTTGTTGTAAACTCTTGCAATCTTGATGGAATCGAATATATGTGTGCACCATTGATGATTTATGAATGAATGAACTGTAATTAATTTATAATATGGGTTTCATGTTCAGTAACTGATAATTTTTGGCTATTGGGTCGAATTCAATATCATTTGGAGCAAACTACATCTTGTTTCCCCAAGGGTCCAAAACTAGTTTTTTATATATAATTGAAGGAAGTGATAACAACCATGGGAGGTCGATTGGTTATGTTAATGAGTGTCTGATAATGTATTATACATATCCCCTTCTTCAATTTTAGAATTATAGTGGGTTTCAGCACACTTGCGAATCCATTTCTATCATTCACCCCGGGGGGGATTTGAGCCCCAAAATTGCTAGTTAAAGCATCTATATTATTCAGAAGTTGATATAGAATTTAAGAAGTAATTGAAAGGACATAATATATCCATTAAAATTAATTAATTTATTATATCACTCATACACATTCTAGTACAATTTGAGAGCATTTGGAGTCATCTACCATTGGGGGTTGGAACCTCAAAACTACTAGTAAATTCATGGAATTCCCTTGGATACCTATTTGACCCCAAAATAACATATGATGTTTAAAATATACTTTAATTAATGTATGATAACATATCTAAGTATCATACCCACCATTAGTGAAGTTTTTACAGCGTTGTGAAGAGATTTGTTCCAGGACCCAAGGGGGATTTCCACCTCCCAAATTGAATAGTCTTGCCCCGAAACTTATTCCTTTGAAAATTGCAGACCATGGTTGCGTATATAAGTTGATTATATTTTTGTTAGATGTGATAATACCCATCACCCCTCAATACCTTCCTCACCAAGTTTGAAAGCAATTGGAGGAATTTTGGAATCAATTGAATCCATATAACTAGAGTTGTAAGAGGATGAATTTGAGTACATTGTGCAAGAATTCAAGAAATAATCATTTGAATAAAATTTCAAAAAAGGGACATTACAGTGGTATCAGAGCATGGTATTGGCACCTATTGAAGTTATGGATGGTATAGATGAATTGAATAAAGTCATTAAGTCATGTGGTGATGTTATGACCAGGTAGATTAAGCAAGCATTCAAATTGATGGCTAGCCAATTTATGGGTAGTAGAAGTTTCCATCATGAAGAGACACATAAGACCATTTATTTTGAAGACCTTAATGATTGGTTGAAGGAATTTATGAAAAATAATTCAAATAATAACTCATTAAGGAATAATCATCAATGCACAAGTAGGGAGGAGACTAAGGAGCTACAAATTTCTCTGGGCGGTGAAGAAGAAAAAGAATTACATCAAGAGGATAGAAATTCAGTCCCAAATGACTTTGAAAAAGATGAGAAAACATCACATGAGAAGGAAGAAGAGTACCTTGAAACTATTGAATATCATTCTGAAACAAATTCTACTATGGACATGGACCAAAGGGCATCTACGGATGGATGTTTGAACTATAACGATGAATACCTCGTATCAGCAAATGAAGAACCAAGATAAACTTCCCCATCACCACTTGAGCTTCAAGGAGTTGATCAAATCTAGAATGAAGAAGAAGATGAGGTTCACTCCCATGAACCATCCTTCATTGAAGGATCCTTGAAGATGAGTGAAAGGGATATCCAAGAATCCCTTAAGATACTCCATGACACTCAAGCATTAGTGTCAAATTCTTGTTGGATAGCTACTTCATTTGAGGAAACATCCTTCCTTGAAGACATAGAGAAGATTCGAAGAGCAATGTGCCACATCAAAGGTGATTTCATGTCTTTGATTTTTGATAGAAACCATTTGTTTGAGCTTAATGAATTGTTAGATGATGCATACTTGACGAATAATGAGGATAATATCAAGCTCGCAATTCAAAATGAGCAACTTCTTGAAAAGTTTCAAGGTGCTTGTTTTCCCTCCAATGTTTCAGATTGTCAAATGATAGATTGTTTGGAGGATTCTCATGACATGGAGGATCATGAGAAATGTGGAAATTTGAATGTGCTTGATGTGTTTGAAGTTGTACTTGAATATATTCAAACACTTGATGTGGTGGAAGAGGAACTTGAATTGTCTCTTGATGAAGGTTATGCAATGTTTAAAGGAGAACATGATTCGTCTACATTGGAACCAACCTATGACAAACGTTTCACACTTTTGAAGGAGCTGCATGATACTACCCATATGTATCCTTACCATGATGAAACTTCTGCACTTTTTGATCATTCAAGTGAGTTAGTTCATTCTCCTACATCCTACAGTTCCATGTTTTGCAGCATTAGTCTCAATGAAGTATGGGTGAAAGGGTTCTTTTTGATGGTGCCACATGAGGAGTATGGAACTCCTAGATTTAATTTCTATGATGAGATGGTTGGAGAACACTCTTATTCAAATTTTCAGCATAATACTTTCTTTCTTTATGATGATGCACATCTACATGGATGCACCTATGATATGCATTTGAGTCACTTGAAGACTCTTGGTTTTTCTTGCTCAACACTTGGTTCATTTGAGGTTGGAGGAACTTCATCCAAGACTGGGGTGAATATATTTATGATTGGAGAAAAATTTTGTTTCCAACCACATAATTTTTTATATATTTATGATTCTCTCATTCATGGATGTATTGATGAGACTTCTTTGAGCCACTTGAAGTCTTCATGTTTTATTTGCTCCTTATTTGGTTCATATTTTGGTGGAGGTTCTTCATTCACTTCTTGGATGAAAGAAAAAATGGCTGATTATTATTTTGATGCATATTACATTATTTGGGAGCATAAGTATAGGACATGGGATCCTCACCTATGTCATTGGAGAAGATTTGATTGGTCACTTGAATCATGTATGCACTTGGAAAATGGTAGTCTACTCACTTGGAGGTATAAGCACTTTTGTGATTTTTTGATGAGGCACCAACTTGATGTATTTTTTTATTATGTTGTTATGTACTTTGATGATATATATTATGTACTCATGATTTTTGGAATAATGCATAGAATAAAATGGGATCCAGGAATTCTCCTTCATAATGGTATGAGTTGGAGAGCACTCTTAATTGTTGGAGTGCAATGCAGGCAATGGGACCCTGGGATAGTTTTTTGTCCCATTGATTACAAATTATTTGGGAAACAAGAAGTATGGGAGATGGATTTACCACTTAATAAGTTGATGTTAATAAGAGTAGTGCAGCAGCAAGAATGGTGTTTCCTCTCTAAAATGTTCATGGAATCTCAAAGAGTCAAAGTGGGCAGCTCAATGGCAACTTCAAAGAATCATACAGAAAGCGAGTTCTTCAACCACCATGTTTGAAATTACTTGAGGAAAAGAAATATTGGGAATGGAGGAATTGTAATGTACAAAATTTTGCATTGGGTCACAATGGCCAAATCACATTTTCCATATTCATGAAAATTTTCAAATGGATGCTAAAAGTCAAATAATTGCCAAGGAGGAAAATCACTAGTTTCCTAGGTTGGGGGTGGAAGCTTTGAGATTTGGAATAAGGCGAATAATAAATGATGTTTAGAAATTAGAAGGGGATAAATATTTAATAATGTAGATTATTAAATAAATAAAAGAGAAAATTGAAGTGGCAATGGAGCATGGAGACACATGGAGACTATGGGGCTCACACAAGCTAGAAAATTGGTGCCACATGGCATCCTCCTCTTGCAATCTCGAATCTATGGGAAGCATAATGTTTTTGGATGGATTATAAGGTTAATATACTTGTACATATAATTCATAGGTTGAATTTGGGATGAAATGTATCTTACACAGGAGAGGAAGAGCCAAATGGGAGTTTCATGGACACTTGGCTAGATTCCCCTTACATTTATGACATCTATGAAACCAATGATGGAGATTCTATGAAATTTATGACACAAGTAAGATATAAAGGCTTAAATATGAAATATATGACATGTCAGACCTGAATAGAGCATATTATAGGGCGCTCATGGGAGTTGGAGAAGGCCAAGAGGCTCCTACTTGAATTTGGGGGAAGATGTAAGAGGAAGAAAGAGGCCACATGACAAAGCATGAGCAACCACACCAATTTGACTTGGCTTGGGTTTATGGATGATTTGGGGAAAATTATAAGGATAAGGATGTTTATAAAATATAGGAATAAAACAAGAGAATTGATTTTTACCATTTGATGAATTTGGGTTTGTGAAGAGGGAGCTAGTGGATGACCAGTTCCTTGCCTTAGCCAATTTCAAGGGTGAAAGATTCCAATCCTAATTAGTGATTTGGAGAGGCCACTTAGGTATTTAAAGGAGATTCAATGGAGTCATGATTTACAAGAGAAATATATAGCAAGCTCATGTACATCTCAATATCAGCTTGTTCTTCCATTCATCTCAATTTTTCTCACCATATTTCATCTCTATGGAGTGAGGTGCACTTGGTGAGCTATCCATCTCTTTGAGGGAGATTATATTGCTCCAGTAATCTGTATTCTGATGTAAATGTTCTGTTAGTTAATTTCAGAAATATATCAGGTCAAAAGGACAAGATATCTCATGTATTATTGTCCAATATTGAAGAAACAATTCCATTTCCCCAATACCTTGTTGTAAACTCTTGCAATCTTGATGGAATTGAATATATGTGTGCACCATTGATGATTTATGAGTGAGTTAACTGTAATTAATGTATACTATGGGTTTCATGTTCAGTAACTGAGAATTTGTGTCCATTGGGTCGAATTTCATATCATTTGGAACAAACTACATCTCGTTTCCCCAAGGGTCCAAAACTAGTTTATATATCTGATTGAAGGACGTGATAACAGCCATGGGAGGTTGATTGGTTATGTATATGAGTCCCTGATAATGTATTATACATATCCCATGATTCAATTTTAGAATTAGAGTGGGTTTCACCACACTTGGGAAGCCATTTCTATCATTCACCCCGGGGGGGATTTGAGCCCCAAAATTGCTAGTTAAAGCATCTATCTTATTCAGAATTTGATATATACTTGAAGAAGTAATTGAAAGGAAATTATACATAAATGAAAATTATAATTAAGTTATTATAATACTCATACACCTTCTGGTACAATTCTAGAGCATTTGGAGCTATTTGGAGTCATCTACCACTGGGGGTTGGAACCTGAAAACTACTAGTAAATTCATGGAGTTATCTTGGATCCCTATTCGACCCAAAAACTGAATATGATTCTTAAAATATAGTTTAATTAATGTCTTATAATAGATCCAAGTATCATACCCACCATTAGTGAAGGTTGTACAGTGTTGTGAAGAGATTTGTTCCAGGACCCAGGGGGGATTTCCACCTCCCAAATTGACTACTCTTTTCCTGAAACTTCTTCATTTGAAAATTGAAAAACATGGTTGGGTATATCAGTTGATTATATGTCTCATATATTTTATAATATATCCCATCACCCCTCAGGACATTCCTCACCAAGTTTGAAAGCAATTGGAGGAATTTTGGAATCAATTGAATCCATATAACTAGAGTTGTAAGAGGATGAATTTGAGTATGTTGGAGAAGTAATACATCATTAGTACATATTTTTTACCTTATTCTATATTGATTTTCCTTCATGCAATGATATCCTATGGTTTAAGACTTAGGAGAGTTGATTCAGCATTATAACTAGTTATTTTGGCCTGTTCACACCTACAGCATCACCCTAATTGGTCAACCCAGAACATGTGTACCTAATTTAATGTCTTGGGGAACCATATCCTTGAATTATTGGGGCCTATTTTGACGAAGTGTGCTAGGGGGTGAATCTGGCATTTTTTAGCTCTCAAAAAAGCATTTATTGCCACCTAGAGCACCCCACTCACCTCAATCTTCTCACCCATGCTTTCCTAGGACCCATTAATGACCCAACACACTTGAAATGAGGTTTCATGACTGTTTTGGCTTAGTTGGATATCCTTTGGTCCACCTAGGGGGGTTGGCAGTCAATTTTTACCATGATACTTGTACTTTCCCAATTGGCTTCCAGTGTCACATACCCTAATTTTGTAAAATTATGTAATTTGTTTTATTATATTTCTGAGACATTATGTTAAACTTAATCCTAAGTAGGGATTGATGACTCAGCAGAGTCAACAGTTATGGAGTGTAATTCAGAATATTTTATTAATAATAAATAAAGTATGGAGACAACAGCATGGGAGAGCTGTTAAAAGAGGTTACTGGTCAAACTGGTGGTTGGAACTAGGTGGAAAGGAAAAAGGACAAGCGGTAGCATCCTCAAACACTTCCTAAGTTGTAGGTGGAAACTTCCCTATATTTGGGGTCATGATACCCCAGGAAAGTGGAATGTGAGCAGGTGGCTCATTAAATGACAGTTAACCCAACTAAGACCTAGGCAATCTTTAAAAGTACTCAATGAAGAGAGTTGAGGCTGCTCATATTTTATTCCAGAAAGAATTCATTCAGGTGAATGTTATTTAGGAATTTCATTGAAGAAAGAGGGAAAACAACAAGGAAGTGTTTTGAGTGGATGGTTGCAATAACTTGATTTTGATTACAGCTATTGGGCTGAAAGAACTGACTAATAGTTCTGAGTTGATACTGAGCTGAAGACTGTATCTGATTTGTTGCACCTAGTTCCAGCCAGGGAGACCAGAGCAAGCTCGGGGGTCCTGAGAAGTCGCTGTCTGAGCACTCTCCAGGAATTGGTAGGGAGGAACGACCTCCCATTGTTGTTGTTGTCCACAGCTTAATCAGGTTCTGTAATTTATTTCTTTATGTTTACTGCTTATGAATGGATGTATGTTATGTTTAGCTTTATGTCTGAGTATTCAGTTAATTGCAGTAAAGTAGAATCTCAGTATATCAGTAGTTAAATTTGTTAGTAAATTACTGTGTTTTTCCACATCTGGTATCACCAGACCGTACTCTAGCACAGTATCTCAGTGTAAGAAATAGTAATCTTTGAACTGATTTTCCTATATTACTTGCAGTTAACAAGTGTAATCACAAGTTGCAAGTATTTTGTCTTACAGTTTTATAAACTATTCCTAGTACTATACTTTTACTTCCTTTGAAAATATTAGCAGTAAATAAGAAAAGATAGACTTACTGCAGTTTTGAGTTAGGACTGTTATTGCTAGTTTAAATAGGAGTTAATCTTTTAGGGTTAAAATAAAATAATACAGTCTGTAGGAGATAATAACTTATCTGTTATCTACCAGTTTTTTATCAGAGTTAAAACTTATTGATATCAGTTTGCATCATAGTTAAGAATGCTTTTATTTTGCTAAGTATACACACACTACAAACTGTTATTGTTTTATTTTCTATTATGATAGATAGTTGTTATAACATTTATAAGAATTTATATAGTTAGGTTTAGAAAGATATACTTTAAATAATTAATAAGTAATGTACAGAATTACGCAAGTGTTGGGCACTGTTTTTGACCCCTTTTTGCCTCTTATATAACCCTCATTTCCTTTATAAAACCTCCATTTTGACTAAGAGCTTTAAAGTCCATCTATAAACTATGGTTAAAAAGGTATTATGTCATTTGCTCATTAATAAATTGAGTTTTGTAATTTTTT
>LPNX011122817.1:1722-13250 GCA_001517045.1 Pseudotsuga menziesii
TTTGGATGTAGCCCCTACACTGGGGGTGAACCACGTTATATTTGGTGTTGTGGTTTTGTTGTGTTGTTTCTGTTTCTGTCATTTTCATGCATTAAACTGGATATATCTGTTAGTATAAGATCTCTGCTAATACTAAGCTTCGCTGTGAATTCCCCGTAGTGGGTTATGCAAGTTTGGTTGTCTTATTATGCTGCGAGTTAGTTGTGAATGAATGATAAGATAGCAAGAAGTTGACTAGTAATTATTTAGAAAGGCTAAGGTACAGTAATATCCCTCTCTGCATGCAGAAACCTGATTCTGCGGCACCCCATTGCTATTTCGGGTGAGACTGCAACCTGCGCACAGGTTGTTGCCGAAAGGGCCAACACAGTGGGTCTTTTGTTGGTGCGACGTATAAAGCGTTAACCCGGGTCTGCCCCTGTGCCCAACACTTTGGTTTTTTCTCATCCAGGGGCCTATGCCAAGCTGGAAGGGTTTGTGGGGTTGGGTCTCTCTTTCAAAGGGAAAATTCACGACCTGGGTGGATCTTACTAAATTGACAGGTGTAACCCATTTGCACCTTTCAAAGAGACAGGCGCGACCTAGGTCGCATTTGGTCAGCAGAGAGGAGTGACTCAGTGGCACTTGTTCAGGGTTTATGCATGACTTGGGTCGCATAGAATGGATGAAAAGGTGTGAATCATCCCGAGATGAGGTTTTTGTGTGAGACTAAACCTGACAGGTATTGTGTGTATGTGTAGGATGTCATAGGCGGTGTGGTGAGAGTGGGATATTTGTACCTTATGAGGGCAGGCATTGGGAGATGGGGAGGTGGTGGACACGCTTTCCCAGAGTGGGATACTGAAGTACTTCTGGGTTCCACTCATGTAGATAGAGAGATTGTTGTTGGATATGTTGGTGAGCTTCTGGGACCTGAATGCAAAGTGATTTATCATCTAGGGGGAGTGGATTGAGACCATGCTCCCCGATGTTTATTTTCGGATTGGGTTCCTGATGATGGGTGTGATCGGTGACACTACTTCGAAGCTCACGTATAGTGAGTCATTGGATGACCTCTACGAGAGGCATTGATATGCCTCTCCTATGGTGCACACGTCGTACATACTGGTGTGCGACATTGAGAGTCTTTTGAATCGAGCTGTGGCAGTGATGGTGCTGTGGATATTGGGGTCATCTGGACTGCACAAGATCTCTGGGGGGGAAAATCCATATTGTGGAGTGTGTGCTAGGGGGAACCTATTATGGGTGTGCCCACATGTATTTGACAGTGGTTCAGCATTCGTTGAACCATTGCATGAATATGGGAGGGGATTTGTGTTTCCCCTCATTTTTGTGCTCATTTTTATTTGAGCGACTTCCAACCCTATGACTGCACTTGGAAATTCAGGAGGAAGGGCCTCGCAAGCCTCTCATGATGAGGTGGAGCGAGATGATGATCCGCAAGGGAGGCGTCCTAGTGGGTCGATTTTTTACTCCAGAGCTTTTGGTACAGTAGATGAAGCTACCAGTCCTTATAGAGGACTACCGATATGCAAGGATGGACTACAGGGAAGATACTAAGACGCCTCGACCTCCAGAACAGGCCTAGGGACCTGATGGTACGTATACATGATGTTTTATGTGGTTACATTCATATATAGTTTACTAGATTAGTGGTGGCCAGTTTATGTGTATGACAGATACTGATGACATACTGTGTGTATGTGCAGACATCGGACCGCTCCCTTCAGCAGGCTATCAACGATGGAGGGGTAGGGTGGAGGGGTTGGATCCACCTACTCACGGGCACGAGAGGCAACAGAGTGCACTTCACCATGATATAGAGCATTTATTAGAGGGGTTCAGTGATGACGGTTGGCAGTACTTGGACAATGACTTGATCACCGCCTATTACCATGCTCCTCCAGAGTGGATCCCCTTGATGAAGAGCATCGCAGTCGCTGCTGAGTATGTCTGAGCAGCAGCACAAGGTGATGCACCGATGGAGGATGAAGAGGACTCCCATGAGGAGGAAACAGAGGAGGACATAGCCCCAAAGTACCAGGTTGAGGACTATGATTCTGACTAGAAGCTAGTGGTGCTACCCTTGGTGCAGTGGCACACTAGGATTTTTGTATGATATGTATGCTCAGCTGAGAAATCTTATGGAGCTTCTCATTTTGTACTGAACACTACGGCATGATATATACATGCACGTGGATGCACTTTTTATTTATTTTTATGGGTATTTTTATGATGATGATTCCTACATGATGTATATGACATATGTATGTGTGAATATATGATGATGTATGATGCAGTTTTATTTCCTATATTGGATGGTTGATGTGCCACTCTAGAACGTCATTTTCCACTTGGTTTGCTACACTATTGAGATTTCTAGGAACATGCATGAATATGATGGATTCAAAATGTCTAACAAAATGTCGAGTGCACAGGAACTTTCTAAAGAGACAAGGATCACGTACCTGATAGAAGTTATTCAACTGGGAGTCTAAGAAGACATCAAGGTGACGAATACCCAAATGGAGGGAAACGGTTAGGATTCCAACACACATTCCATTGATATGGATCAACTCATGTGACAGGGAATAAATAACCCATGCAACCGAGGTGAGATTAGGAGACCATCTACTTGCTTCGTTAGCGAATCCGATGTAGTGATGTGAGGTAGGATCCATCTAGAGCATCCAAGGAAAGAAACTGTAAGACTCGTGTCAAGAACATTGTAAAACAAAAAAGAAAAACTATAACACAAATGACTCATGGTGTTGATATCAGGCATAGGACCTCTAGTGAAGGAAATTGGCCTTGCCTTGGAGGCTCTGCAGTTAGCGCAAAGTATGTGGGGGTGGAAGATTCATAATGGCTTGAACCTTCAGAGAATCAACCTTAATCTATTGGCAAATTTGGGTTATAGTTGTCATTGATGTCAAAGGTGTTCAAGAATGAAAAAGGAATAACTAGTGGATATGATGGAAAGACAAACTCAATGAAAAAACTAAAGTAGTGATGGCATGGCATGGCATAGTTGAGGATGTGGTATGACACATATGTTGGTATTGCATGAAAGACTAAGGTAATGATGACATGGCATGATGATGAGGTGGCATATTTATATGCATGAGATCTGATGCGTGAGGATCAGTTTTTGTATAATCCGCAAAGACAGAATGCAGATCTACATTAGATCTAGAATGGACGGTCAGGGAGCATCCGACACTAGATTCAATGGTGAGGATTAGTTCTGCAAAAGATAGGTGGAAAGGATGGAATTATGCAAAAGATCAAGATCATACGATGGGAATTAATCCCACAACAGATCGATGGTGCGGAAGGAAAAAGTGGAAAGAGAATTGCGAAAGTAATGTTTAAGGATTTTATAATCCCGCATCCCATAGTGATCAGACGACTGAGATTAATCCCGCAACAGATCAACGATGCAGAGGAAAAATGCGGAAAGAGAATTGCGAAAGAATCCTTAATTTTTTACGCATCCCACATCCCATAATCTAGAAAGATCAGACAACTAAAATTAGTTCCGCTAAAATAGATTGATGATGTGGAAAGAATATTGTGGAAAGAAGATTACGGGAAGGAGTTTGCGGAAAGACATTTTCAGAAAATAAAAAGTGAACACTCGACATCCAGCATCCTGCAATCTAGAGATCGATGGTCAGGAAATCTCCCGACGAAGATCAATGGTGGAAAATCATTGATGAGGAAATCTTGGTGTGGAAACACGGTTTCAATGAGGGAATTTGTGCATTAGATCGACGGTCCGGAGAGAATTAGAAATGGGATCAATGAATCTGATTAAAAATGGAAGATGATATTGCAGAAAGAAGATGGATAGTGTGGAAGCACCTGCAAACATTGGACATAGGTGCAGAAATGGTTTCCAAGATTTGGAAATGATCTCTAAGATAAAGGATCAATGAAAGAACGTCATAGGACATTTTTAAAGGTGTGATATTCATATCTAAAAGGGTGCAATAGTTAAAGATGTGCTCTTCATATCTGAAAGGGAGCAATAGTGAAAGGTGTGTTCGTTCAGTTTGAAGAGACGCGACTGTTGAAAGAAGCTTAAACATTGAGAGGTATTTAAGCAGTGGCCTAAGTAAGAAGGAAGATGTCTCTACAAATTGTGTTGCAGCATCAGTAACAGAGACCAGTGGGAATGACGGAAATCAGTGGGAGAGAAATTGTGAGTAATATATCAGGGTGGTGCTAGGGAAGGAAATAGGCCTGCAGAGGGTTTTTGCTTCCTTTCAGTCGTATTTGATAAACCAGGGGGTCGTAACCTCCTTCCAATTGACATTGGTGAATAGGGTGTTGTAGCATTATTTCATTCATAGTTGATAAACCAGGGGGTCGAAGCCTCCTTCCAATTGGTATTGGTAAACAGGGCGTAATGCCATCCTTGTTTGTACCAGCATGCAAAACTATTTGTAAATAACAATTTTGCAGTAATAGGACGTATTGGTGGTTTATCCTATTGTGCTTCAATGTTAAAATTGTGTTTGGTGTATTCTTGTTGTTATGTGTTTCTAATGATAAATTTAATAAGTGGTTAAATTAAGTAAAAAGATAACAATACTGATTTTCCCCCCTACTATCAACATTGACCAATAAACCAACAATTGGTATCAGAGCAGGTTCCTTCAGCACAGTTTAACCATTGGAAGGTAGATCCTTTATATAACCACTATGGATCAACAAGAAGGCATGGCCACTAACATACCTCCACTATTTACAAGAGAAGACTATGCATATTGGGGTGTTAGAATGAGGTGTCATCTGATGTCCCTAGGATGGAAAATTTGGGCAGCAACTGAAACAGGACATAACATAGGAAACTAGTACCCTATAGACACAGTAGAACTAGGCCAATATGAAGGCAATGCTAAACCCCTTAATGCAATCTTGAGTGGCTTAACAAACACTGTGTTTACTAAGTTTATGCAATGCACTTCTACCAAACAAGCCTGGGATAAGTTGAAAATTATCTATGAAGGAGCATATCAAGTCAAAGAATCAAAACTACAGACATATAAAGGTCAATTTTAAAGCCTCAAAATGAGAGAAGAAAAGAATATTGGGGAATACCTTCTTTGTGTAGATGAGGTGGTTAATGTTACTAGAGGTCTTGGAGGAAAATTGAAAGAAAAGGAAGTGGTAAGCAAGATACTAAGAACATTACCAATGAGATACGACTCAAAGGTTTTCACCCTAGAGGAATGTTGATCCTAGATTTGCTATCATTTTTTGCAGTTAAATTCTTCATTTAAACACATACATTAGAGGAAATTTCAACTCAAAATGAGCCTCCTAAAGAAAAATAATAAAATAATAGTTGAAATAATAAAATAAAATTTATTAATTTTGCATGAATTAAAGAAAAAAATACTTTTTTTGTTCATATTTTTGACATATCTCCCTGTGATTTTACTCAAATTTTGATCAGGGGAGCTCATTGGATGCGAAATTAAATTCTGCATCCAACGAGTACCCACTTGGCATACTTTTGACGGACCCCGCTACCCCAGAAACAATAAATACCTGAAAAAGCATGATGATGATGTCATCATCACGCTTTTTCAGGTATTTCTTGTTTCTGGGGTAGCGGGGTCCGTCAAAAGTATGCCGAGTGTGTACTCATTAGATGCAGAATTTAATTTTGCATCTAAAAAGCTACCCCGATTGAAATTTGAGAAAAATCACAGGGAGATATGTCAAAAATACAAACAAAAAAAGTAGTGTTTTTAATGATACCTATCCCCAAATTTATATTAAAATATTGTTTAATACCTATACAACATTTCAAATTTGAAGCAATTTCATTGGCTTACACATGATGACATGGAGTTTGAATTATAGTTAAAAGGCCCATTTTTATTTGAAATTTCCTCTAATGTTTTATTATCTTTTGTATATTTTATGACACGCAGATCATTATTCAACCTCAGGTATGAGTGTATTTAAGGTTTATATGAAATCTTTTTAGTTAGCATTTTTATGGTTTTATTAATTAAAAATAACATTATTAAAGTTCATTTGATATATTAACTAATTTATATATTTGTTTGCAGACTTTATAATCTTTTTGGGCTAAATTAATGAACAAAATGCATTCATCCTACCTTTCGCACACCATCTCCAGTTGAATGTCCAGCTCATCATCCAGCCCGTTGCGCGAAACTCGCTGGTGGTTTTCCAGATGTTGAGACATGTTGTTGTATATTGCAATCATGAAGCACACCAGCAGACATGCACTCTATTCAACCTAGATCGACACCCAGTGTATCCATCTCATTGCCCAGCCTGTTATAGAGAGAAATTCCTATGGCTTGGGGTACCACAACAGACAGCTTGACTCCAGAAATCAATCATTTCCAATATGCAAGAGAAATCAAATATCTAACACTAAAGGATCAAACCTTGTACCTTATTCTGGACGGTTGAAGTAGATCCCCGTTGATCTTTCCAACTTCAGCTTGAATTGATGAATCACTTCCTCAACAACAAGTAAACAAGACAAGCATACTATATATATTGGTGTTAGATATACTCCAGCATATATAATCAACAATGTATAAGCATTTGAAATCATCCATGGATAAAATTATTCATTCAAACATACATTATTGGACAGGAAAAGATATTTTTATTAATATAAAATCAGAGATTACAATGAATACAACCTCTGTCGGCACGTCTGCGAATCGGAGAAACTGAATCCCCCACTTGGGCCTCCACCACCTCAATCCTCCATCTCTTGATAGCAAGCTCACAAGCAAAAGGAAAGCTTGGGAAGAACACCAAAGTGATCCAAGGGACAAACGGATGCAGACTCAAGCACAAGTTCTGGCAACAATGGACTATAGTTTCTTTGCTCTCAATTCTCTTATGCCTTCAATGTATGCAAAGAGTTCCTTATATAGCTTTTCAATGGGGTAATGAAAGGTCGAATTTGAGCGATCTCAGGGCATATGGAAGGCTAGGAGACAAGTGAGTTGGATCCAAGTCAAGGAAAACTCCAAAAGGATTTGGATTTTGTACACATCCTAAAGTACACTGTTTTAGAGGTCAAACCCGCGTATATACGCGATAATAGGTTTAAAAGTCGCGTATAGCAATTTTCACATGTTTTTAGGGATGGTCTAAGAAACATAAAAGGACAAAAAATGGTCCAAGGGGTTTAAGGAGTTTTCAAAGGGATAAGGGAATGCCATACAAGTGTGATTCACCTGGTGTGGTAAAATCCTCTATAACAGATGCCCCCTAATGTGTGAGGTCAGAGGGGTCATACGATGGCCAAAATACATTATAAGTCCATCCCAGAAGTGAAGTGATGAAGAATCCCAAATGGAAGACTAGCCACCCAATCATCATAGTACAATGATATAACTCTGCACATAACTACAAATACATATAGCAGTCCTGGATACATAAGAGTACAATGGCCATGAATGGGCATGATACAAAATATGTCATAAGTGGTCATCGCCACGTACAATATACATAAATCAGAATCTCCATGATGAATATATACAAAGGATCATGATCTCCATAATGGATGAAGATATACAATGGATCAATATCTCCATAATAGCTAGAAATATCTGACATATACTGGAATCAAGTCACGAGAGCTAAAATCTCATGAACACTGGCACAATCAAGGAGGTAGCATATAAAAGATGCCACCAATATGGAAGGTCTTCTACAAAAACTGCTACAAGTACAAGTACTACTATGTGAATAGAGTTTTCGGGGTCAAACATAGTAGTCCATCGTCTGATTACCGGTCATTGATGTATACAGTTAACAGATGCGAGATCACCCACCGATAATGATAATGGGAATCAAGGTACTAGAGTGCAAACTAACAAGTGTGAATAGATGTGTTGAGGCTGAACACTTGAGAGGATCCATTTATCAGGGGACATTAATGTATTCCCAAAAACTGTCGATGGCGAGAGAACCTACCACTGATGACTGCAAGTATCAAGGCACTCAAAAATGACTCTAGATTCCAATCCTACAATAAATGATTTGAAGTCGATGGGATGAAATCTGATGGAAGGAGGGCATTAAGGCATCCCCCATCATCCAACATGAGGTACTTAGCAAAGCTATATAATGTGGAAGGACTCGATCATAAGGTGCACAAACCAGTAACTGTACTGGGAATGACTGACATGCAAAGTCAAGATAACTGAGGAATGGCCAACTCAAGTTTCAACTTCCTTTAAAAAAGAGCATAACAGTGAATGGTGACTGAATAAAGGAAACATAGAATTGATATACAAAACTGGGACATCTCTGTGACACAGGAGGCATCGACAGAGGCTCCATGGGGACTGGAAGCTTAACCAGTCGGTGGAGATAAACTTAGATAAATGAGTACAGCTCCTAAATTCAAACTATAAACTCAACCAATGGATGTGATATATAGTGCTCTGTTTGAAGGAAACATGACTTGACAGCTGCCAAAAGATAACATCTTTCCTTGTCTGGCTTTTTGGTTTTTTAATTTTTTTTGGACTTTTTCAAATATTTAAAAAGCTTGAAAAAGAATAAAACTGATTTATAGTTACAGACTAGGAGGAGATGAGTGTCATAATGGGAAAACAAACTAGTTCCAAGTAGTGGAACATGCCTATTCTCAATGCAAGGATACATGTGTAGGATAGCGACACTCAGGGGAAGTCCCCTCCTGGTAAAAATAGGGAATCAAGTTGCAAAGGATATATAAATGGCTCTGCATGGCTAGGCATGAGACAAGATCAGGCTATATGGTTGAAACTCAAAGTCAGGGAAGCCAACATAAGGGTCAAGAAGGCAGGAAAAGCTCATGATAATGTAATTACAACTTGACATAAGGGAGTTCTGAGGGAAATGGCTAGCAAAAATATCAAGAGGAGTATGAAGCTCTTGCTCAAGGACATGGTGGGACTAAAAGGGACTCCCAAACTTAAGAGAGGACTCATAGCATGGGTACCAAATGCAAAAGGGAGCTAACTAGGACACTCATGTATAGGAAATATCTACCATTCACATAGCACCACTTCTAACAACAACATGAAGGTTCTGTGATACCATGGAATGGGTTTGTACCTAAGGTTAAAATGAAACAGTCATAAGGTCATGCAAAATGAAAGTGGATGTGAAATCCTAACCTATATTCCAGTTCAGACATGATACCTATGATAGGAATGACTGGGTCAAAACCTCAGAGAGAGTGTACAAGAACTGGACCCTACATGACAACCATATTAGTCCAAAACAACTCGAAATAGTCAATAAAGAATCCAAACTATAGGATATAGGGAGGAATGATCATGACAATTGCACCCAAAGGAAACAATGCAGTGAACAATGGGACATAAAATGGAAAGTAAGGTGTAGACCAAACGTTCACACATCCACTACCACCCTCGCGAAGGTGACCACTAGTGTAAAGACTAACCGAAGGGAATAAAAATCCTCCACAAATGAAGTAGAAGATAGAATAAGACCATTCCCAAATCTATGATCACGGTAAGGGGCTGTGATGCCCCCAAGTCTGACACCAGGGTCTATACTAGGACTAAGGATGGGCGATAGGATACCAGGCATGACGAAAATAAAAGGACCCGAACTCAAGAGAGCATAATTATACTCAAGTAACCACAATCCCAAAGGCCAACTAGCGCACAAAGAGCACACTCCTAAGAAAATCTACAGCCAAAATACAAGCAAACCAAGGGGAGGATATATGAGCTCCCAAATGCAGCAGGTATTTCTTGCCTAGGAGAGGCTCTAAACTCCCATACACTACAAGTGGAGGTACGTAACCAATTATAGTGGCCCTCATCTTCAACGCATAAAGTGACTGTGCTGTTTGACCTCTACCTGGCCGGGACACCTACAGAATAACCTCTGTAAGTACCTGCTATGATAACCTAGGTAAGTCAACTAAGGACACCTCAATATAATCAATGCTCAGGCAGACAGTCACAGGAGGGATTGACCGTATGGGCAGGGTAGCAAAGCCCGAAACTCTTGAAAGAGCCCCCAGATATGAATACAATCCTGGAAATATCTCCGGTGCTACTCAGTTATGACTAGGGGTCATCCCAATTAATAATCGCTCACACTGCCTCGTTCTTAACTCCCTTGTAAGAGGAGCGTCCTGAGAAACACTAATTATACCAAGGATTTTCACACTCTCACCTAGATAGACACGTACATGTTGTTGTTTAGTAGTCTTGGAGAATTAACCCACAATGAACTATTCCAAGACTCTAAAACCTTGAATCTTATTGGTGTACCCTATAAAAGAAAATAGTGTAATCCATTTTAATTAAGCGTTTATTTTATTTGGTTGTAATTACTCAAAGGGAAATGGTCATGTAACTAATGAAGTTATGACTCAGGAGTGAAGTAAATATGCACACCATAACAAACAATGCTAAGTGCAATCTTTGTCAAATGAAAAATAGGGTATGCCACTACATGAGGTGCAAAAATTTTCCTTCAAATGTAAGTGCAATCATTCCTATATGAAAACCTAAATAGAACTCTCATCCAAGAAATCCAATGCAAGTACCTCCTCAAATCCATATGCAAAAAATGCAACTACCTTGTATTTTCAATATAAAAGAATGAAAAATGCAATCAAAGTCATCTAAAACTCTCAGTCTCTGCAGCAATTATAAAACACAAGCCCAACAAGACACCAAGACAAAAAAAGTAATGCACTAATGGCAAAACAAAAAGGATAAATGACTAAAACTACTTTCAAAGAAAAATCAATGAAAAAATGGTCTTTGGTCACAAAAGAAGCATCGAACAGACAACATTAGACCCAAGGAAGACCCAAACACACTCACAACCCACCCAAGAAATTCCCACAACATCAAAATCACCAAAAGGGAGGATGTAAGAGATTGTTTAAAGAATAGTTGTGTATATACGCGACTTTTGGCCAAAAAGCTACATGTATGCATGGATTTTGGCCAAAAACCTACATGTATACGTGACTTTTGGCCAAAAACCTGCGTATACAGAGAAGATAGTGGTAAAATGTAGGCCAAGGGTAAAACCAATAAAGGGGAGTGTCAATGGATGAACATCCTATAAAATGCAACATAAAAACAAGGAGAAACAAAGAGCAACTCAAGCATATCAAGCCCATTGTACCTGCAAACCCCAAATAAAAACAAGGAACATCCCAGCGGAGTTGCCAATTCTATTACGGAGAGAAATTCCTATGGCTTGGGGTACCACAACAGACAACTTGACTCCAAAAATCAATCATTTCCAATATGCAAGAGAAATCAAATATCGAACACTAAAGGATCAAACCTCGTACCTTATTCCGGATGGTTGAAGTAGATCCCCATTGAGCTTTCCAACTTTAGCTTGAATTGATGAATCAGTTCCTCAACAACAAGTAAACAAGACAAGCATACTATATATATTGGTGTTATATCTACTCTATCATATATAATCAACAATGTATAAGCATTTGAAATCAT
>LPNX011122842.1:0-16176 GCA_001517045.1 Pseudotsuga menziesii
AGTTGATTAATTTAGATCATGTTATTAAATTTCTTTCCATGGCATAGTGAGGTAATCAACTGTAATCAGCAGACATCGCTTCCAATTGGAGTGATTTTAATGTTTTTCATTTAGCATTGTTTTTGTTAGAAATACCATTCACCACGCAGTTTCATTTTAAATCTAGTTTTACAAGTTCCTTGACTTCCTTTGTATCAGAAATAATTCAGATTACAGTGTCTAAGATAAACATTCTTAGGTAGCTCCGACGCCTCTAAAACCCTGGGTTGACAATTTGTGTACAGCTTTTAATTGCATTTTTATTAAAAGGTGAAAGGAAAAGCTCGTCATTTTGGCATTGTTGTTGGGGAGCTGCCAATGACATTGCAATTTTCGTTGATTGTTTTGATTATGTGGGTGTGATTTATCCATTTTTCCTTCGAGTGTGTTGTGTATGATATTTTTTGAAAATACTCTTGCATTATTTCTGAGGAGGGACGAGTAAGAAGAACAAACAATTCCACTGGAATATTTCCTGATGCAGGTCTCTATGATTCTGAATCATGCCAATTATTCATGCGTAGAATAAGAGATAGTGCATGTAGGATTGTATATGCATATGATACCCCCTAGGTACAAACCATGCAAGAATTACAGGAAGATCAATAAGAGGAGGACGTACTCAAAGGAGGAAACCTTCTACCAACATTTCGAAGAAAGGGAGGCTAAAGCATTCCAGCACTCCCACTGATCGAACAGTTGTAACAATGCATGTTGATGACCTGTCAGTGACATAATCTGTTTAGGGAGAACAATTTGTTTAGGAAGAAGAGATTCCCAATCATTTAAGTGGTGACAACTTGTTGAGCAAGGAACAATAATCTACCGAATCTCCATTGGCGCCTAGATAGGCTACATTGGAATACTTTTGGGTAAATATGGATGGCAGGGAGAGCACATTCCAAATAGAGAATACAAAACTGAGGAGAGATGAATTGATATGAATTGAGTAGAAGAACCTATACCTTATAATTCCTAATCAGAAATTCAACAACTAGACTTACAAACCCAGTGAAGAACATCCCACATTCAACATTGCTGATTTTTTATGGTATGTCAAGTGAGGACCCAAAGACATTTCTATTTGAATTTTATGTCCTTTGCATATGTTATGATTACATTACAGATCAACAAAAAATGAAAAATTTTCCATCCACTTTCAAAAATCAGGTACTTAGGTGGTTCATGGGGATGGGAGGGAATAACATTACAATATGGGCCCAGATGAAGAAAGTATTCCTGGATAAATACCAAGAATATTATAAAGATAAGGATCAGACGGAATCCACCTTTAAAATGACATAGCAAGAGGACAAAAACTTAGAGTAATATGTGGAGATATTTCAATCCAAAGTCCAAAGATCAAGACAAAATGCATTAAATAATGATACATTAACAACTCTGCTCTTACAAGAAACCAAAGATGATTGCATTGATTTTCTAAATTTAATGGGTGCAAGGGATGTATCCCTAGTATGTAGAAATATGTCACATTTGCAAAAGATATTCAAGGAATGCCTCTAGGTTAGGAAAAGGGATCAGAGATGCAGTGAATAGAACCACCAAAACTTAAAGGGAAGGATTTTTTAGGTTGGATGTTAGCAATATCCTGGAGGATTTTAAAAACGATATCCTTAGATATTTGATTTATAAGATGGATGCACTTCAGGAAAAGAAAAGGAAAGAAGAGGAAGATCGAGCTTTATCCATTTTTTCCCTATATGGAGAAAAAGGAACCCTCTCAAGAGATGTACATTAGGCAAAGTGGAAATATTCCTTTTATGTGATTAGTATAATCCTAAAAAAGAATGCCCCTCACTTCGAGGACTGAAGGCTGTATATGTGGAAGCAGGGATAGATGCAAAACTTGTTTGCTTTATTTCTCAAAAGCACCCATGGCGACCTTGACCTTGAGGTACAATGCTAGATACTGTGCAATAATTTAATCCTTATTGGAATAATGCTCAAATATACCAACCTCAAGTCTCACAAGGTCCACAAGTCCCAAAAAACCCCGACCTTGGCATCCACCTCCATACTCACAAAAAAACCCTGGCAACCAAACTGGATAAAAATAGGCTTTTGGAATCAATAACAAATCCAATCACAACCTCCTCAAATGTAAAATCCCCAATTCTAATTTGCACTGGTACAACCATTAATGCAACCTCGTCCACAACCTCAGTTAACACTACCATTGAACAATCCAACTCCTACACCAGTCCTTCCTGCACAAACCACTCTTGTAATGGCTTCTGATTTATCTAATTATGCAGCCTATTCCATTTCCAGAGTCGACTTCCATGAAATCCAATAACGCTCTGGAAGAAATATCAATAAAACTACCTCTCCCTGAATTACAGAGGAAGAAAATGAAGAGACACTAGATACCTCACCAATTCAGTACGAAGAAGAACCAAGGATCTTACTTTTTCAATATGGAGATAATAACCCACCCATCCCACCGAGGAAACTACAAGAAACATAGAAAAAATGAACTCCATCATACCCTCAATGCTTAATTGTTGACAAACTAATGCCACAGTCCAAATTTGATCTCCTAGGAGAATTACGAAATGTCAGTGTGAATATTCCACTAATCCAAGCTATTAGAGACATTCCCATTTATTCCAAATATGTTAGAGAGTTATGTTAGAAGAAACCGGGATGAAAGAGGAAGGATCCCCGAACAGTCTGTGTGATAGGATATTTGGTAGAATTGGTGATGGGGAACACCCTTGCTGCTAAGTATTCTGACTCTGGAAGTCACATTGTCAAGGTACAAATTAATGGCATTTTTTTCTCCAACACACTCGTATATTTAGGAGTAGCCATTAATTTCATGATTAAACACACAATGGAGAGGTTAGACCTCACAAATATTCGACAAAATACTATTGATTTACAGTTGGCTGATCAGTCTCTCGTAAGACCAGGAGGCGTTATAGAAGACGTTTTCATTTTAGTGGATTAATGGGAATACCTAGTGGACTTTATGGTTCTGCACAAAAAATTAAACTTGGGTGGCTATCCACTAATTCATGTTCGACCATGGCTGGATACAACAGATTCCTATATTGGTTGTTGATGAAGAAACATACACCTATCTCATGGTATTGTTGTCAAGGAACTCACATGGTATCCTCCTATGAAGCCAACGAAACAACAAGAATTTAAGTCCAAACTAGTTAACCCCACTCTTTTTCATACAGTCAACATATCCCTTGACCCTATGGAGATCTTTTTTAAAGTTTTTAAAGCAATAAGGGTCACTCTTCCTTCCATCTATGCTTACTTCCTTCCAAAGCCAAATGTTGATGTCTAAAAATCCGGTCAAGACAAGTGGAGATGACTTGTTCTTAAAGCTCAACCAACTATTGAGTCTTGATGGAATATTTAATCCTATGTTCCTAAAGAGTAAAAACAATGCGAGGAGATTGAGGTTCAGTCCGAATACAAAAATTAGAGTTAGCCTCATTCTAGGAAATTGTTTGGAAGGAACTATCGCACTGCACATGATTGCTGACAAAAGAAGAAAAATCCCTCAGCTGGACATATCCTAAGTAACGAGAAGGTTTTGAATGAAGGTACATAGGGCAAGCCATTTTATGTAAATAAAGTTCGCATAGCAGGTTTTGCTCAGTAAAGATGCTTTGCATAAACGTCTCCAAAAATTGGGCAGAGGATGCCAATTCATAAGGTCTCCCTTCCTGTAATGCTTTTAATTTAAACAAAGTTAATTATTCATACAAAAATACAAGATAAGAGGGAGATGGAGATCTAGAGCTCATCAATTCTTGGGGGAGAGTGTACAATTGATTGTTGATGTATTTGTAACTTCAGAATGTATTCACTTGTATATATTATGTATTGTGCCCCGATGTTTCTATCGGGAAGTATCTGTAATGTAATTGAGTCATGTCATACCCCAATTTTCCTATCGGGAGATTCAATAATGTAAAAAATTCATGTAAATTCATTGAGGTTAACCCTCCATTGTGAGTCGGGGAAATAGTCCCCACAATTGAGTTAAGGTTAACCCTCCTTATTGATCAAAGGGTAAAGTCCCCACAGTTGTGGGGCACTAGGGTTATTAGACTCTCCTAGAGAATTCCACCCTGGTAAGTAATTGTTAACTGAGGCTGACATGTTGGAGTGGAAATAAAGTGAATGAAAGAATATAAATAGAAGTGAGGCTCTCCTCATTTCTACACAACACACACTCACTCAACTGGGGTGCATGAGTGAGAGAGGAGAAGCTCTCTCAAGTGAGAGAGAGAGAACAATTGTTGGAGATCATATTTGTTGTATTTGGGTTTTACTGCTGCCATTGGTGCTCATTCTATCTCTCAGGAAGTTGCGGGGTTTTCTCTTTTATGGTTTCCACAAGGAAAATTCTTTGTGTCTCTTGTCTCTTTTGATTATTGTTGTGCATGTTATTCTCTGAGATAAGATCCTAAGATCATATTGCTTAAATGATAAAAATCTAACATGGTATCAGACCTAACCTGAGAAGAAGACATTGTGTAGTTAGGGAAGCTAGGTATTCTTACTTTTTGGGTCTCTTACAACAATCCATGGGCAAAATGAGGCTATGCTATCTCTGCATTGAAGGGCGCATCTTTCTGTTGAAGCAGAATTTGATTTCAGGCATTTTCAGTTTTTGGTACGAAAGATTAGGGATTTTTACAGAAGAGGAATTTTTGTGTGAGGCTGGAATAGGATTTCTCTCCTCATCAAAATTGAATTTTAGAGACCAAGGTTGATATTTTTGGTTGTGTAAAACTCCAGGAAAGTCAAACCCTAGTTTGACCCTGAGCGTGAAAAACCTTAAAATACTAAAACGGGTAGTTTTGGTACATTCGCTATATCTCGGGATTGAAGAAGGATCCAAGGCCAAAATTTTCATAGGCCGAAGATAAAATCCTGATGTACCCTGTGTAAACATTTCCACCTCATATTTGATGTATTATTGAATATATGTTTCCTCTAAATCACGGTTCTAGCCTCCTCCAGGATTCATCCCTAAATAGGACAGCTAGGGAGAATTGCTATATCTCGGGCTACAAATATCTAAATTAAATTTCTCAAGATGTTACAGATAGGGAACAGAATTTAATTTCTGTGGAAAAAGTTTCATACACTGATGATGAAATAGGGACACGTGACAGTCCATACAAGTTTGCTATGATGAAGAGTTCTGAAATAAGTCACCTTTGGAGAACTCTCATAAGTCCCAATTGGTGACACCAATTCTGGTAAAACCTATGGCGTTGGAAAGAAGCCAGACTATGTTACCACAGTACAAAATTTTAGATACAATGGAGCATTAATTTTGTATATACTGCGTAAACAGTATCAGGAATTTATGCAGAATAAAACGGTAAACTAGGGCTTCCTGTTCCAGGAGCTTCCCTCCATCGTTTTCAGAAAAGGAGTACATTGGACAACTCACCTTGAAGAGGTCTATCTTTATATCAAATCGGATCTTAAATATTCCAAGTTTTGAAAATTAGGGTTTCTCTAACAAACCCTAGATCAACCATCTCGGGAACAAGGACAGACACCTCAAATCGGTAAGATCTAATATTTTGCTATTTTCATCTGAGGTTCTCATTTCAAAATGACTAATCACACCAGCTTGATGACAAGAATGGTGAAACTGTCAACTTCCAACCATGGAAGTATTGGATCTCACTGGTTCTTGAAGAAAATGAAATTGGACACCTACATGAGTAGAAAGGTTCCAGTTCCAGAGGGAGATGAGGCTAAAATCCTTACACAAGAAGAACTTGGTCCACACCAAGAAAACCATTGCTGATTCAATTAAAGATCACTTTATACCACAAGTGTCTTTCCTAAAGACACCTAAATAGATGTTTTTATTCCTTGACTAAGATATTTGAAGGGAAGAACATAAATTGAAATATCACTTCAAGAAACCAGTTGAAGAATGTGAAGATCCAGAATGCAGAGACCGTACATTCATACTTTACAAGGGTCTCTCAAATCAAAGAACAAATTGAAGCAGTGGATGAAGAACTAGAGAATGAAGATGTTGTGATAACCACCTTAAATAGCCTCCCAGGATCATGGAATTCATTCATTCAAGGAATGTGTGCCAAAAGAAAGTGATTACTTTCAGAAGATTCTGGGAAGAGCACACACAAGAAGAAGCTCGACTCATAATAAGAGAAAAGAAGATGGGAGCAACTAAAGCTCAAGATTTCACGATTCAAAGAAGATACCTCAAGAGACAAGGAATATGAAGAACTCAGTTCTTCAAGAAACTCTTATCCATATTAATCATTTGGATAAGAAATGGTGCTATTATGAATGAAGAAGATGGTGAAGCAGAAAGAAGGAGTCTACCCAAAAAACAAATAAAGATAAGTATTCAATTGTCAGTTCATGATATTGTTTTGTTATGTATTTGTTTATATTCAGTTGATGTGTTATGCATGATAGAATGTTTGCATTAATGATAGTATACTACTAATATGCATGTGATAGGTAAGTAGCTCATGCTTCTATACAACTCTCCATTGCTACTTATCTAGAATGAAACCTCTTTGCCGACATATTGGATTAGACGTGCACAATCCCAATGATGTCTTGGTAGAGATGGAAGGCATCTAGAAAGTTTCTGTGAGATATGGATGAATGTTGTATTATCTAAAATAGTTGCATGATTATATATTTATGCATAAGAATTTATGATTATGAATATGCATTATGAAATGTTTCTAATCATACAACTGTTGCATTTGAATTGTAGAAAAGATCGCGTACAATCGCCTACAAGAAAAGAAGGATGAGACTTGTTGCGAAGAACAAGTGACGATAGTTCAAGAAATAATCCAAGATGAAGAATAATATGACGATACTTTCAAAGAAAGAATAAATCTCAGACGGAGTGTAGTTATGAGACACTGTTGAGCAACATCATTGATACATGTCTAGGATGAAAGGGAAGGAGAGTACCTGTTCAAGAAGAATGATGTCTAGGATGCAGTATCAACACCTGAAGAGAAGTCCGTAATGTCTTCCATATGGATCTACATGATCCAACATGCAGTATATGGAAACATCATGGGATACAAGGAAATATTTGTAGCACGAGGCTTCTCACAGAAAGAAGGCATAGACTACGAAGAGACATTTGCAGCCACTGGAATATAAGACACATGACAGGCAGAGTCATGTGTGCAAATGAGAGAAGACCTTGTACAATATTAGAAGGCACCCATGGGATAACACACACATGAGGATCTTTAAGATCACCTAGAGTGATGAGGATCTTAACCTTTGCTACAATGTTGAAGATGAAATCCTATAAAGGATGACAATCTCACAGATAGGTACAAGAAGAACTTTTGAAAAGGTTCAAGATAGAGGATCTTGGTATCCAGTGACCCTAGATGGATACATAGAATATTTGTAGCAGAGGAAGCTACTTGTCACTCTAGTACATAATGTTTTAGTCCATAGAGTACGAAAGACAGAGGGAGAATGATGCTTCGCTTCAAAGGGAGTAACTGCAGAAGATCTTGATGTTTGACATGGTACAATGGGATGGAAATATTACTGATGACTCTAGGATTTACCGAGAGTAAAGAGGATTCCAACCTTTACTTCAAGGTTGAAGGTGGAAGACCTGTGATGGTCTTGTTAAATGTTGATGACTTGTTCCTGACAGAAAAGAGGAACTTGTTAAAGTTGCAAGAAGGAGATTTGCTGCTGAGTTCGAGATGAAGGACTTGGATATCATGCACTACTTTCTAGGCATGGAGGTCTTCCAGAATGCAGATGGAAACTCCCTCGGACAAGAGAAGTATGCAATAGATATCCTGAAGAGGTTCATGATGATGGACTACAAGGCCATGACCACACCTATGGCATCGAACCTAAAGCTATTATATGATGCTTCATCAGAGATGATTGATGCCATGATGTATCATCAGATGATTTGTTCCTTGATATACCTAATGAATATGAGACCAGATATTTGCTTTGTTGTGAACACATTGAGACATGTTCACCTGATGGTTGCAAAGCATGCATTGAGGTACGTGAAGGGTATAGTTGATTATGGGCTCAAGTATGAGGTGAATCAGAAGATTAACTTGGAAGGTTATGAGGATTCGGATTGGGCAAGAAATACCATTGATAGGAAGAGCACTTTGGGGTGCTACTTCAGTATGAGATCAGACGTGATTTCTTGGTGTAGCAAGAAGCAATCCTGCGTGGCATTGAGTACAACCGAGGAAAAATATGTTGCCACTTTCTTGGATATTTGGGAGGTAGTGTGTTTCTTTTGAAAAACTACTATTTGATTTGATTGATATGACTTGAATTTGTGTATGATGCAGAGAGGAGCAGTGAAGCTCCAGTATGTGATTCAGATCAAGATCTCTCGAAAGAGGGTGTTCTAGCATAGCCGGTGAGATAGGTTGTCTAAGCATAAAATCGTGGTGAAGCTCGTAGGTGGCTTAGATGTAAACAGTCCTGTAGGTTGTCCTCAGATGTAATCAATCCTGGCGAAACTCACATGTTATCCTTGGATGTAATCATCCCTGATATGATTCTATGCTAGAACTGGCTAGAGTGAAGTTTGAGTACTTCAGGGAGAAGCTTGGTTTTCACCAGATCGAGGTTCGTTCCAAGAGGAAGTGATGAGTCTGTGAGCCTGTCTAACATGGTGGTAGGCGGGCCCTCCCATGGTCAGATATAAGTGTTGTGCCCTTCTAATATGGTGAGAGGATTGGTTCCTTCCATGGTCAGATGTAAGTGCAGATACATTCTGACGTGATTGTGGGATGTGTTTCCACATGATCAGTGCAGAGACATTATGATGTGATTGTGAGATGTGTTCCCACATGATCAGTGCAGAGACATTCTGATGTGATTCTGGGATGTGTTCCCATATGATCAGTGTAGAGCCATTCTTATGTGATTGCGGGATTTGTTCCCATATGATCAGATATAAGTGCGCAGCATCAACTGTACAATGCTCATTAGCAAATTCAAATGTATGTGCAAATTTATTAGTGATCCCTTCCTAGTATTGGGTTTCTTGTCGCAATTCCATAGATGTATACCAGGTTCTAGGTGTCATTTCAAATGTATGTATGAAATGATGTACCCACTCCTGCCTTGGGTATTCTATAAATGTGATGTGACAATGATTAAAATGTTCCTCAGGGTTTGCTAACCCCAAATACTTATGGTTTACCAGGGTGACCTCTTCTTCGAATCTGACTTCCATCAATCTTCTGCACTATGGCCAGTTTGTTATAGACTTCTTATATGCACCCACCATCTAGCGGGTGTGTCTTTTATGGCATGATCCAACGTGGACAAGTGCTGCGATTCCATTACAAGTGCTTCAAACTCATTTAAGAAGGTCACAAGGTTAGCTAAACCCTCATAGGCAGGTATCTGATCATGCAGATCATTCTCCACCCATTGCACGTACCTGTTAAATCTTGTGCATCTCCTCATAGATACTTCATGTAGTATGTTTTGTTGATTCTTGAAGCTTCCCTCGAGTCAAATGTGTAGGAACTAGCACTCTTCCAGATTAGGTTCCCATCTATTGTCGGATTGATGTAGTCCTCTTGTAGTGTAGTAACATTGTAGATTTGGTCGAGGTAGTCAGCCTGGACATCATTATATATGGGCTCGACGTATCTTTGTCCTTATAAAGGGTTAATGGGTGACACCAATCTCATCTCATTATCCTCGAATGAGAGGATGCGTTTCTTGAAGTTTGTAATGGTTTGGTTGTCAATAGCCTAATATATGCCTAGAAATTCATGATATGGGTTGGTGTCATCAACAATATTTATGACCTCAAAGTCCGCAAATGTGTGCAACCCTTAAATGTCAAGGGGGACCCCACTCAAGCATCCAATGGGTAGGACCTTCGCCTGATTTGCAAGTCGCAAATAGATAGGAGACCAATCCAGGTGTGGCTTGCCCATACTTTCCCAAGTTTGTCTTGTTAAGATATTGATATCAGACCCCAGGTCTAAACTAATGTAATCCATGTCGTAGTCACCTATCTGCGCGGTCATTCTTAACTCACTACCAGTTTTGAACTTCTTTCTCACTTGATTAACCTTCTTTTCAGGCCATGGATCTATGGGAATCTCTTCTATCATTTCCTGTAGTTCTGTAATATCATCTTTATATTATATTAGCGTTAATCAACTTGACAGAAAGGATCTAAGCTTACTAACCTTTTGTGGAGCATTCTTTTGAAAAATGCACTGAAATCATTAAGGAATCTCCTTGACTCCTTCTGACATCGATGGCTCTACTAAATACACAAACTTGGGTCATACCTCCAAGAATGTTTCCTTTTGTTTTTGGGCATCGAATGATGCCTTCTTTTCTGTCACAGGCCATACCTATGGTTTCAGTTGTTCTTATGCTTTATCTTGATCATCTCCTATCATAGCTACTCCTCGTGTTACGATAACAACATTCGGATCTCATGGTTCAACCGCAATCATATGAACATTCATGTTAGGATTTGGGTTTTCATTCTACCCAGGGTTAGGTCCTGCAATGGTCCTTGCTTGCCATTTTGCAATCAACTAAGGACATTGCTCCACATTATGGTCCTGTCCCTTACAGTATGAACATGTCTTCACAAATTCTAAGTAATCTCTGGCATATTGACCCATTTGTCCATATTTATAGCACATAACTTGGCCTCTTCCTCTACCAAATCCTCCTCCCCCACCTCTTCCTCTGAATTTTCCACCACCCCTTCCCTGTGGGTGTGGTTGCTACAGTGGGTATTGGTTCTACTAGTACTGTGGCTGGTAGTGATTTTTTTGTGCGTATGATTGTTGAGGCGTGTACTAAGGTTAATGGTGATTTTGGTCTTGATTGGGTGGGAACTGTGTAGGATGATACGATGCTTGCACTAGTTCATCCTGAGCCATCTCCTCATTTTTCATTAGGTAGGTTTCGAAAGTCTTTTCTTTCAAGAGCTTGTATGCTTTGTAATATTTTTCTTCATGTCATACTAACTTAAAAAACTTACAAAAAATATTTGCTGGGGTACTCATAATATTCTGTAGGTATAGGCACTCGTCATCATGATGCCCTTTAGAATAGCATATTCGACACCATGGTAGTCCTTGGCCATTTAATGGGTTTGGTGCACCTGACGCAATATAGTTCATGAAGGTCAGACAGTTATCCTTAGTGTTCCCATCTACTTTGCACTTCGTGCACCAAAAATCTTCTTGTGCTTCCTTTCCCTTCTCGATTTCCTGTAGCTGTATCGTTAGATTAGCCAACTCTAACTGAATCTGTACCATTCCTGTGGCATCATCGCCAATGGGAGAGGATTCTAGCTTCATCACCAACTCTAGTCCTTATGTCTGTGACTCAATATTCTATTGCATTAATGGTCCTCAGATGTGTGGTAATAACGCGGAAATAAACCAGGCTTTATGTTGTACATGTGACATTTGGAAGCTTACCTTGGCCATCAAAGTTTTAAACCATTGGTCAAAGTCCCATACTAATTCTCCTAGTGCTTGCTTTATCTCCTTGATCTCATTAATGCACTGCGATTCATATTTAGGTTTTCTAAACTTAGAGATCATTGTAGCTCTGATCTCATCAAGGGTCTTTTGCAGTGTTCTAGTCAGTGTGACACATAACTTCATAAACCAATCTAGTGCATGACCCCTCAGAGTCGTGATCATTTGTTCCTTCTTTATGTTTGCATTATGGCCTAATCAAACCATCCAAACAACTTCATAGAGGAACAAATGTTGCTTTGGATCTTCTGCGCCATTTCCATTGAATGTGAGTAACTGAATGTCTGCCATAGCCATTGATTTGGCATCGGGGTTCTCTAGAAAAGGATTCAAAGGAGTTGAACCCTCTTTCCTGCTATTCGCAGTACTAGCACTATTGGTATTATCTGTCCTTTCTGGGGATAAGAATATTGATCTAGTCGGCGGTGATACTCCTGGTGTGATGTAGTTGGATCATGATCTTGGTTTCTCTATAGATTCTTCTGATTCATTTTCTCCTTCTGATATTGGGCTATAGTCCTCCTCTTCATCAAAAGACCCTTCGTCTTCATGAGACCGATGTTCGTGTTCACTCTCCTCGAATAGACTAGGATTTCGTCACCCTCTTTCGATCTTTCTTCTTTTCCCTGATCTGAATCTCCTTCCACTCCTTAGGAATCTAGCTTCTAATTCAGGTTTTGTGCTTCCTTGGAACATTTCAACTCATTCTCTACCATTTTCTTAAGAGGTCGTCTGCAACATAGCCTCCCTCACAGGAACGCGAGTCAACTACCCAACCGTAAGATACCCTTCTCATAGATCAGATTTATAATCCATGTACTAATAGATAACAAATATCTTCTGCAGGGTCCTTGGAAAAAAATTCTTTTAGCCTCACTATATGAGGTTATAGTATCTACTACAAACTCAGTGATGTATCCTTGCAAGATACTGTCAACCCAGAAATCAAAATCCCTAGAGATAGCATTACTTACATTGGTTATCTCGCAGACCAACTGATCATTCCATTCGATGGGTTCTCTCCTCCGGAACGTCGGTTGTCCGGTCGCCAATCTTGAAAACCATTCATACAATATAACAGGGAACTCTATAAACAAGATCTCATGGATATCAGAGTGTATGTACTTATCCACCCAGTTTTCTGCACTCCATCATCATCCTATGCTTTCCTCTTGTGCGAATGCTAATGTTTTAGAGTCTAGCCAATATTCTATCTCTTTATTCTTCAGGTGCCACAACATTTCCCTTGGCTCAATCAATTAAGGGTCCCATCAAGGCATCTAGAACGATTCCGTGAGATATGGATGAATCTTGTATTGGCTAAAATAGTTGCATGATCATATATTTATGCATAATAAGTTTTCATTATGAATATGCCTTATGAAATGTTTCTAACCATACAACTGGTGCATATGACTTGTAGGAAAGATCATGTACAGTCACCTACAAGCAAAGAAGGTTGAGACTTGTTTCGAAGAACAACTAACAACAGTTCAAGAAATAATCCAAGATGAAGAATAATATGACGAATGCAGCGACATCATTGATGAAGAAGTAGCCAAGAAGAAAGGGAAGACCAGTTCAAGAAGAATGATGTCTGGGATGCAGTATCGAGACCTGAAGGGAATTTCATTGTTCCATCATGCAGTAGATGCAAACATCGTGGGATGCAAGGAAATATTCATATCATGAGGTTTCTCACAAAAAGAAGGCATAGACTATGAAGAGACATTTGCAGCCATTGGAATTTAAGACACACGACAGATAGACTCATGTGTGCAAATGAAAGAAGGCCTTGTACAAGCTCAGAAGGCACCCATGGGATAACACAAACATGAGGATATTGAATATCACCTAGAGTGGTGAAGATATTAACCTTTGCTACAAGGTTGAAGATGGAATCCTATAGAGGATGACAAGCTCATAGATGGGTGCGAGAAGAACATTTTCAAGATAAAGGATCTCGGTATCCAGTGACCCTAGATGGATACATAAAATATTAGTAGCAGAGGAAGCTACTTATCACTCCAGTACATAATGTTTCAGTGCATAAAGTACAAAAGACGGAGGGAGAATGATGCTCCACTTTAGAGGGAGTAACTGCAGAAGATACCGAGGTTCGACATTGTACGATAGGATGGATAGCTTATTGATGACTCTAGGATTTACTGAGAGTAAAGCGGATTCCAACCTTTTCTTCAAGATTGAAGGTGGAAAACCAGTGATGCTCCTATTATATGTCAATGAATTGTTCCTGACAGAAAATAGGAACTCATTAAAGTTGTAAGGAGGAGACTTGTTACTGAGTTCAAGATGAACGACTTGGATATGATGCACTACTTTCTAAGTATGGAGGTGTGACAGAATGCGGACGGAATCTCCCTAGGACAAGGGAAGTATGTAGTAGAGATCCTGAAGAGGTTCAGGATCATGGACTGCAAGGACATGACCAGACCTATGGCATCAAACCTGAATCTATTGAGTGTTGCTTCATTAGAGATGGTTGATGCCATGATGTATCGTTAGATGATTTGTTCCTTGATGTACCTAACAAAAATGAGACCAGATATTTGCTTTGCGGTGAACAACTTGAGCCAGTTTCTGACAAATACTAAACATGTTCACCTAATTGTTGTAAAGCATATTCTAAGGTACCTGAAGGGTACAATTGATTATGGGCTCAAGTATGATGCGAATCAAAAGTTTAACCTGGAGGGTTATGTTGATTCAGATTGGCTAGGAAGTGTTGTAGATAGAAAGAGCACCTTAGGGTGCTGCTTCAGTATGGGATCATGTGTGATCTCTTGGTTTAGCAAGAAGAAATCCTACGTAGCACTAAGTACAATCAAAGTAAAGTACGTCATAGCGTGTTGAGCTAGTTGTGAGGCAGTATGGCTCAGGAAGCTACTGTCTGAGTTATTTGATCTCTCGTTGGATTCTACATGTATCTTCTATGAAAACCAGAGTTGTGTGAAGTTGTCTAAGAACCCGGTGTTCCATGATAGGTCAAAGCACATCGAGATCAAATATCATTATATCAGGGATATGGTGTAGAGAGGAGCATTGAAGCTCCAGTATGTTGTGATAGATGAGCAAATAGCAGATGTGTTGACCAAACCACTAGCTAGGGTGAAGTTTGAGTACTTCAGAGAGAGACTTGGTGTTCTTCAGATAGAAGATACTTTGAGGAAGAAGTGATGGGACACATTTGCAGGAGCCATTCCAAGCATGGTAGGAGGATCCTTGCCATGGCTGTGGATGTACCATGGCTGTGGATGTAAGCGCTGTGTGATGAGCATCGGGATGATGCTTCAGTTTCTGCTATGATGATGATCAAGATGATCATATGATGATGATATGCATCAGGATGATTTTGTGATGAGTATTAGGATGATATTCTATGGATAGATTGTACAGATAAGCATGTAAAAGATCCTAATATATTCGATAGTCTATGCGCGGATGCTCTTTTGAGGTTTTGCTACAAGTTGGCCATGGACAGGTTGTGCAGGTAGCATAGAAAAGATCATGGGAGATCCTATAGTCTATGCTAGGATGCTATTTAAAGGTTTTGCTATAGGTAGCATAGAAAAGATCCTGGGAGATCCTATAGTCTGTGCCTAAGGATGCTCTTTCGAGGTTTTGCTACAGGTATCATAGAAAATATCCTGGGAGATCCGATAGTCTGTGCTAGGATTCTATTTTGAGGTTTTGCTACTAGAGGCATGTAATCAGCCCTGGAGATCCGATAGGTTGAGCTTTGTGCTTGTAAAAGTACTAGGATGCTCTTTAGAGTTATTGCAGGTTGCAAGACAATCTTTTAAGGTTTTAACACATATTTCATTAAATTTGTAATTATTTAGTGGATCTACAATTTAGAATTTCCGCTAGATCGAGTTCTTTCAAAATGAGGAAAGTCATACCTTTGAATCCTACATAATTTCTATTAATATAACTTATAGTTTGTATTAAATTTTAAGTTGATTAAATTGTTTTATGGCATAATACCAACATTGTATTTGTTACTACAACAATTATGAATAGTGTCATAGTAATTATTTTTGCCTTTGTTGAGTATGTTGTTTTATTTTTGGAAGTTAGCATGACTTATAATCAAAACGAGAAAATATTTTATGACTTTAAAGTCTAAGTTTTACCCTTGTAGTGATTAAAATAAATTATGAATTAAAATAGCAACATAATTTATTATTATTGTTGTTGGTAGAGGTAGTGTATTAAAAACTAAGTTGATGAATGTTTACTTATTTCTTACCTATAAATTTGTTTAATGATATTGATGTTAGTAAAGCCTCCCATATTTATTAATATTAATTATTTTAACAATCAAAATCAATTATGAACTAGAATAGCATTAGTGCAATATAGTTTGATTTTTTTCATATACAAAAAGAAAGGGGGAAAACCAACTCAACTAATTATTTCAAGTGTTCATTATTTATTTATGAAGTATTTGAACAATGTGTTTAATTGAAAAGAGCATATTTGTATTGAAAATATAGATATCTTACAATATTTATATTATCAAAAATATTTTATATCATCTATTAAT
>LPNX011122842.1:27975-39885 GCA_001517045.1 Pseudotsuga menziesii
CGTGTTTGCTCTGTCTTTGTTGAGTCGAGTTGTACCACCGTGCTCAGCTGTCCAGATTTCATTCGATTGGCTTGCTGCCATGGAATTTTTGGATCATCCCACCAGCTGTGCAGTGTTTTTCCAAGTAGTCCAACCACGGTTTCTTCTGTTTGATTTTATTGGTCATTTTGAGAACTTAGGTTTTCCCGCTTAGATTTTTGCATGGGTTTTCCCGCTTAAGGCTGATTGTCTTCACTGTAATGCTTGCATAACATTTTAAAGGTCTAGTATTTTACTGTTACAGCTAGCTATCCGCATTCATTTCTCTAAGCTTGCATTTTGAGCCGTTATGGTTGCATTATCCCTGCCTAAAAGATAAAGTATTTGGTACATACGATCGTTATGTTGTCTACACCACCTATTTTGGGGTTGTTTATGGCCATCTAGGGAAGGTTTCAATTTTCATATGGGTTTACCCTATTGTCATAGGGCGGTGGAAGTTTTGATTCTAATCAAGATAGGTTTTAAAGGTTTAAGGTCTAGCAGTAGTAGCAATGTAGTCCGAGTTAAATGATGAGTTTTCTATCGGGTTTGTGTTTTAGTTGCAGATGGAATTAGAGGATTTTTAGACCCAGCTTCCAGGAGTTTCTTTTGTCTTGTCATTTTCTTTTATGCATTAATACTCTATATAGTTTATTTGTGAAAGTGCATATGGAATAGGTAAATAGTTTAATACATTTTTTCTTCATTACTGAAACACTTACTAAAGCTCAAATGGTCTAAGAACATGCTGTGTTTATGACAGGGTGACTATTGCAAAGGAGATATGTCTAAAAGACAAAAGAAGAAGGCTCCTATTGCTGAGGGAGAACTAGAGGTTCAAATCATCACCAAGGTGGAATACATATATGAAGATACCAAGGCTACCACCAGAGTCAAACCGGACTATAAATGGAGTGAGATATACACGATGATTGTAAATCAAATTGTGTCTAATGCAGGATTTGAAGAGCTGACTATATGCGCAAACATCGTGAAATCGGCTCTTATGAAAGTAGCCACAAGACCTGAGTTGTTCCATTGCTCAGAGGTGATCAGTTGGATTCTACCCAGGGCAGATGTAACTATGATGATCCTATAAAATACTACCAAATAGGGATACGCTACATACAGCCATGCTTATGTATCCATGGAATATCATCTGCCTCCTGCTCAGATTTACATAACAGAAAGCTGGTTGATGGAAACAGATTTGGACCTAGTTGAAATAATTAAAAGAATGATGATACCAGGGAAGAACTTTCGAACCAAGCCCTCAGGATAATATGATACATCCACACTCCGGACTCCTTATAGGTTTATTGCACTAATGCTGAATAGGATTTTTGGGAGAGATCACGGTAAAAGCTTCAAATTGGGATGGATACCAATTATTTTCTGTGGCCACTCAAGGGACCATATTCAATTGGGAAAACATAGTGTCCAATAGCCTCTCATCATGCGTATCTTCAACTTTGGGATGGGTATCATAGAAGAAGTCAAAGTTCTACATGATCTCTATCTTAGTGGACTGTATACTATGTACCCAGTCTTTCCCAACCTTGAAGTGTAATTGGGATAGGGATAGAACCCATGTATACACTACATGCAAATTATTTTGGGCACACAAATACTATAGCCACTACAAAGAGATATGTGAACACTTCATCATGCCTTTGTACACCCTAATTTTCCTGACTGAATGGAACTGCATGTCAGAAGAAGCGTTCAAAGTCGTTGAAGAATTTGGAAGTTACTATTTGACTGAAGAGGGAATGTATATCAGAATGTATGGTGGCTCCAGGGAACCTTCTCTACTCCCTAAATATGCCACTAATTATGTGATACATAAAGAAGTAGTTAGGCAGGTATATCTTGATGGTGTAGGGAGTTTCTTGTTCAAACATAAGAAGGAAGCATATCCTACCATACCTTTTTGGTTAGGGAGTTATAAGTTTTCAAAGGTAAAATGGATTGAAAAATTCGTGCAGGAGCTAGAGCACTTCCGTTTTGGTGAGATGAACTTTCACAGAAACGACTCCCAAAATAAGGTTGCATAGCATTGGAAGGACGCAAATGTTCATTTCGAATACACCAATTTCTGGGACAAAGACGAAGAAATATTCAGAAATGCAAAGAATATGATAGCCTTAATGAAGAGATTTAAACAAAAAGTCACCACTTCAGGTGGAAAAGGAAAAACCACACAGAAGACTAAGAAAGCTGAAGAAGGAGAAGAATACAAAAAGAGGGAAGAAGATGCTAGAAGGATGGCACAAGAGGTAGAGAGTTGGCTAAAGAATGAAGAAGAAGAAATAAAGAGAGATGCAGAGGAAGCAACAAAGAAAGAAGAGGAGGAGAAAAAAAGAAATGAAGAAGCAGAGATAAAGAAAAAACAAGAAGAAAGCAAAGGTATAAGGTTAACAGTATCTCAAACAGACCAACATACTACTGAACAGATGGAGACACAGGGGGAACATGATCATATAGGTCAAGGGCTTGGACAAGATAATCCTGATCCCCAGGAGCCTACTACAGTTTTTGGCAACACTCAAGGGAAAACTGTTTTTTCTGGAATGGATTTGCTACCTTTCATGTAGAAAGAAGGAGAAGAGGTCCCTGATTTCAACACCATTTTCTATGACGAGGAGAAGAAGAGGATTGTCAAAAGAACTGAGAGAAAGGTTGAAACAGAAGGACAATCAAAAAAGATGATAACTAACAAGACTTTGGTATATGGAATAGATGCAGATCCATGATTGACAGCCAGAGCTAGGGTGGCATTAATCCAGGCCACCAAAGACAATGTAGACAAACTTATGACAGACCTCAAGCAATCAAGAAAGAATGTAGATCAATTAAAAAAAACACTGAAGAAAGAGAGGGATGAAGGTCATAAGTTGAAGAGGAAATATGAGGACATGCAGAATGAAGTGAGGACTTCAAAGACAGAACTTCATACTCTGCAGGAAAATAAGATGGCTTTAGAAGTTTCTATAGAGAAAACAGAGAAAGATGCTTAGAACATCTCGGCAGAATTATAGAATCTACAATTAGAGGATCAAGTGCTGAAAACTGAGAAAATTTATCTTCAGGTGTCATATGAAACTCTAAGTGCAGAGAAGGTCCAGTTTCAAAACAAGGTCATTGAGTTAGAATCAGAGAAGGCTGCCACTGAAGAAAGAGAGAAACAATACCAAATGCAGGTAGCAGTTTTGGAGGGACATAATTCTTCATTGACAGAATCACTGAAAGATGCTATGGAACAAAAGACGGATGTCCAACCTTTGAAAGAATATGTTCTAGCTCAGAGGAAGAAAATACACCAACTTCAAGTGTGCATTGAGGAAGAAAGGTGTAAGATTTTTCAAATAGATAGTAGATTAGAAGAAATCTTGGACATCGCTTCGTATTTTGTAGATAGATCTCAAGATATTTTGGAGGTCCTGACACGAAGGATAGTGTGGATAGAAACAAATGAGGAAACCCTTGCGGAGCTACTAGCTAAATATCGGCATAGTTTAAAGCAGGATTATGACTTATTGGAGTTTGCAATAAATACTGCGAAAGAATTCAAGAAGACTGTAAAGAAAATGAAAGGATTATGTGTTGAATACTATAGAAGAGTGCTGGTCACATACAATAGATGCCAGGTTTCTGCAGAAAAAATACTGGATGCGATACCAGAACATGATTTGTTCATAGAACAACTACAGAACAGGTATCAGGCAAACGAGCAGGAGATTCAACAAGTCAAGCATCTAGATGAACAAATTTTTAAGAATGCAGTAGCTCATGTAGTAGTAAGCATCCACTTACTTGAAGATCAGCTACGCCTAAGTCCGACAAGAATAGAAGTAGTTAAGAATCAGGATACTAAGTATGAGATAAATATCCATTTTCTTGAACCCTCCGATTTTGAAAGCATATCACCAGAGTCCTAGGCATGGAAAAAATTCATAAATGACCAAGCAAGCCCCTCTTCATAAAGTGTTTTATAAAGGATTTAAAATGTAATATATTGTATAAATTATGAGCACTTACTAAAAGACAAAATTTTTGGATTGAGAGGTTGGGGAAGCCCAAAAGTTATTTGGGGGCAACCCAAAGGTTTTTCTTTTTTGTATAAGTATAGGAGATTTTAGATGTAGAGGGGACTTTTTCCCAGATAGATTTGTGAGAGTATGTTGTAAGAAGAACTATTTCCTTTTGCAATAAAGAATTACAAGTTTCCTGCTGGAGAAAGCTTGGTGGAATATTTCAAATGCTTTGATATGGATTAGTTGAATGTGAACTATTTCATTTTAAGCTAATGTCCATTAATTGTGAGATTGTTCTAACTCATTGAATCTATGTTCATGTTATGAATGCACTCGAGTTTATTCTGTGAAATTTCCACTATGAGTAATGAAGTTTTTCATAAACAATAATCTATCTTGTTGTTCATATGTCCATTAATGTTCATGTGTTCTAAAATAAGTAACAGCTATCTGTAATTTTTCTTAATGCATGCGTAGAAATACATTACTCATTGATAACTGATAATTTTGCTCCATAGGGATAGGTTAGTTAGTTAATTTTAGTTTCTTGCTATGTGTGATTTAGATGCGAGAGAGTTAAGACAAGAGGTAAGAACCTGCGCATCGCATTGTGACATTCCTCATTATCTCTATCAATTTGCATTTTTTAGATAGGCACTTGCATATCATACTTAAGCACAAAAAACTAAAAATATACATGGTGGACTGAAGAGGGAATGTATATCAGAATGTATGGTGGCTCCAAGGCACCTTCTCCACTCCCTAAATATGCCATTGATTACGTGATACATAAAGAAGTAGTTAGGCAGGTATATCTTGATGGTGTAGGGAGTTTCTTATTCAAACATAAGAATGAAGCATATCCTACCATACGTTTCTGGTTAGGGAGTTATAAGTTTTCAAAGGTAAAACAGACTGCAGAATTCATGCAGGATCTGTAGCACTTCCATTTTGGTGAGATGAACTTTCACAGGAATGACTCCCAAAATAAGGTTGCAGAGCATTGCAAGGAAGCAAAGGTTCATTTCGAATACACCAATTTATGGGACAAAGACGAAGAAATATTCAGAAATGCAAAGAATATGGCTGCCTTAAAGAAGAGATTTAAACAGAAAGTCACCACTGTAGGCAGAAAGGGAAAAACCACACAGAAGACTAAGAAAGTTGAAGAATAAGAATAAGCCGAAAAGAGGGAAGAATATGCTAGAAGGCTAGCACAACAGGCAGAGAGTTGGGTAAAGAATGAAGAAGAAGAAAGAAAGAGAGCTACAGAGGAAGCAACAAAGAAAGAAGAGGAGGATAAAAAGAGAAATGAAGAAGCATAGATAAAGTAAAAACAAGAAGAAAGCAAAGGTCTGAGGTTAATAGGATCTCAAACAGACCAATAGACTATTGAACAGATAGATACACAGGTGGCACATAATCATACAAGTCAAGGGCTTGGACAAGATAATCCTGATCCCCAGCAGCATGCTATAGTTTCTATCAGCACTCAAGGGAAAACTGGTTTTTCTAGAATGGATTTGATACCTTTCATGCAAGAAGAAGGAGAAGAGGTCCCTAATTTCAGCACCATTTTCTATGACAAGGAGAAGAAGAGGATTGTCAAAAGAACTGAGAAAAAGGTTGAAATAGGAGGACAGTCAGGAAAGATGATAACTGACGAGACTTTGGTATATGGAACAGATGTAGATCCATGATTGACAGCCAGAGCTGGGGTGGCATTAATCCAGGCCACCGAAGACAATGTAGACAAACTTATGATAGACCTCGAGCAATCAAGAAAGAATGCAGCTCAATTAAAAGAAACACTGAAGAGAGGGATGAAGGTCATAAGTTGAAGAGGAAATATGAGGACATGCAGAATGAAGTGAGGAATTCAAAGACAGAACTCCAAACTCTGTATGCAAATAAGATGGCTTTAGAAGTTTATGTAGAGAAAACAGAGAAAGATGCTCAGAACAACTTAGCAAAATTACAGAGGCTACAGTTAGAGCATTAAGTGCTGAAAACTGAGAAAACTGACCTTCAGGTGTCATACGAAACTCTAAGTGTAGAGAAGGTCCAGTTGCAAAACAAGGTCATTGAGTTAGAATCAAAGAAGGCTGCCACTGAAGAAAGAGAGAAATAGTATCAAATGCAGGTAGCAGTTTTGGAGGGACAGAATGCTTCATTGACAGCATCACTGAAAGATGCTATGGAATAGAAGATGCATGTCCAACCTTTGAAATAATATGTTCTAGCTCAGAGGAAGAAAATCCACCAACTACAAGTGTGCATTGAGGAAGAAATATTTAAGATTTTGCAAATCGATAGCAGATTAGAAGAAATCTTGGACACCACTTCGTATTTTGTAGACAGATCTCAATATATTTTGGAGGTCCTGACAGGAAGGATAGTGTGGATAGAAACAAATGTATAAACCCCTACGGAGCTACCAGCTAAAGATCAACATAGTTTAAAGTGGGATTATGACTTATTGGAGTTTGCAATAAATACTGTGGAAGAATTCAAGAAGACTGTAAAGAAAACAAAAGTATTATGTGCTGAATACTACAGAAGAGTGCTGGTCACATACAATAGATACCAGGTTTCTGCAGAAAAAAGACTAGATGCGATACGAGAACATGAGTTGTTCATAGAACAACTACAGAACAGGTATCAGGAATATGAGTAGTAGATCCAACAAAGTCAAGGATCTAGATGAACAAACTCTGAAGAATGCAGTAGCTTTGTAGTAGTAAGCAACCACTTACTTGAAGATCAATTGCACCTGAGTTTGGCAAGAATAGAAGTAGTTAAGAATCACGCTACTAAGTATGAGATAAATATCTGTTTTCTTGAACCCTCTGATTTTGAAAGCATAGCAACAGAGGCCCAGGCGTGGAAAAAATTCATAAATGACCAAGTGGGCCCCTCTTCATAAAGTGTTTTATAAATTTTGGATTTAAAATGTAATATATTGTATAAATTATGATCACTTACTAAAAGAAAAAATTTTGGGATTGAGAGGTTGGGGAAGCCCAAAATTCATTTGGGGGTAGCCCAAAGGTTTTGCTTTGTTGTATAATTATAGGAGAGTTTACATGTAGAGGGGACATTTTCCCAGATAGATTTGTGAGAGTATGTTGTAAGAAGAACTATTTCCTTTTGCGATAAAGAATTACATGTTTCCTACTGGAGAAAGCTTGGTGGAATGTTTTAAATGCTTTGCTATGGATCAGTTGAATGTGAACTATTTCATTTTCAGCTAATGTCCATTAGCTGTGATATTGTTCTAACTCATTGAATCTATGTTCATGTTATGAATGCACTCTAGTTTATTCTGTGAAATTTCCACTATGAGTAATGAAGGTTTTCATAAACAATAAGCTATCTTGTTGTTCATATATCCATTAATGTTCATGTGTTCCGAAATAAGTGACAGTTATCTGTAATTTTTCTTAATGCACGCACAAAAATACATTACTCATTGATAATTGATCATTTTTCTCCATAGGGATAGGTTAGTTAGTTAATTTTAGTTTCTTGCTGTGTGTGATTTAGATGTGAGAGAGTTAAGACGAGAGGTATGAACCTACACATCATATTGTGACACTCCTCATTATCTCTATCAATTTGGAAATTTTAGATAAGCACTTGCACATCATACTTAAACACAAAAAACTAAAAATATACACGGTGGACTGGGCCGTAACTGGTAAAACTTTTTAATTTGTTACTTGACCTATGGTAGCCAGACCATAAACTAGACGGATTCCCCATACCAAACAATAATGGGTTAGTTGGGAACGCTTATTGGGGAGAGTCCCTAACTATTGTTACCTGCAATTTTCCAGGCCTCAATAGTTTTTGGCGCTAGAAGGAGGGCCGCCAGTCCATGGCTAGGCGAGGAAACCCATTTTCTCGAGATTACTCCACTGGTGACAGTTCTGAAAGCAGTTTGTTTCCCAATCCACCTCCTGAAGAGAAGGGTAAAGAGCATTTGTATTCTGCCGATAACGAAGTAGCTAATGATTTGAGAAGAATTACTAGGGCATATGTGAAGAATATCAGAGGATTACCGATTATTCCTGTCTTACCCAAAAGAGAATATCAGAAAAGGGATTGCCCCATATTAGAAGACGCAATGTTGGTAGAAGATTTTGGAGAACTGGTAGAAGCATCCTTACAAGAAGTTGACCAACCTCTGAATCAATTGGGTCCATATACACCTTACTGTTCACCTGTTCATACCCCTGTTCAGTCACCACCTCATTCTCCACTCATAATCATGGCTAATGTAAATGCAAATCAACCACCTCCACCACCTGCTTGGAAGGCTAGGTCACCTTTAAACCTGGCACCTCCCTTCCATGATTTGCCTCAAGATTTTGAGAAAATGTTTCCTAAGTTTGACCCAAGTGAAAAAATTATGGTAGATGATCATTTGCAAAGTTTTTACTTGGCTATAGAAGGACTATGGGCTGGAGAGCATGAAGATGTGGTCTATAGATTATTTCCACATACCCTAAAAGGAGCAGCAGCCTCATGGTATTTTTCCCTTCCTGCAAATTCAATCACAGACCAGGACACATTTGAGAGAATTTTTAGAAGTAAATATGCAGTCCAGAAAACTCATGCATCTTTAATGAAAGGGTTATGCGCTTTAAAAAAAGAAAGGAAGGAAAAAGTGCATAATTTTACTCAAAGATTTGTTGCTTATCTAAAAAAAAAATCTACAGCTGATAAGCCATCTGAAAAAGTTCTGATTGAATACTATACTTTAGGTCTAGGGCCTGACTTGGCTATGTTTTCCAAGATGTCAATCAAGCCTACATTATTAGAAACTTATGAAGAAGCTGAGAGGGTAGAGGCTGAGATGGAGAGCATAGAAAATTATCCTGTGCAGTCGGAAGAAAAAACTTTTGGAGGTAAGAAACCTTTATTACTGACTAAACCTAAGGATGAGTGGTCACAATATTTTGAAGGGATGTTGAAGATGATGCATATGCTATCCAACAGAGTAATAGATTTAGAAAAAGAAAAGGAAGCTCAAAAATCATATAAGCCTTACTATAAAAGGAAGGAGGACAACAATCAATCTAAACCTCCTCCACACAGTCCTGCAGCAATAAATTTAACTGATGTAGGCATGGATAATTTTTGCACCTTTCATCAGCAGCCTCATTTTGAGAAAAATTTCCCCCAATGGATAAATTCTATGACATTGGTAATGAATCAGTTATTGGACTCTAAACTAACAGAATCTGATATAGAGGAAGAAAAGGATAATCAATCTACAGAAAAACAAGAAGAAGATGCTTTAATTTTATGGGATTGTCTCTCAAGTTTGATACTTTGGAAGAATATTCTTTGAAACAAGAGGAAACATCAGAAACAAATGTGACAACAATAAGTCAGAGTTTGGTAGAAGAAGACAAGTCAATACATCTGAAGATCAAGAAACTTCAAGAAAATATGAAGAAGTTACAGAAGAACATCAAAACTGATAAAATACCTGAATTTACCATTACGAGTGAGAATCCGAAGGAAATTAACATGCATGTTAAGCCTGTTGAAGATAAGATTGATAATGTCAAAAAGAATCTCAAAGAACATGAGATGGGGTATGATATTGTGGAAGATATTAAAAAAACTAAGGAAAACATCTCATTGTTTGAAATGTGTAATGTACCTCAGCAGAAAGAAAAATTGTTAAAAGCACTTGAAGTACCAGAAGAAGAGCTTCCCACTGACAACCAACCTGAAGAAGAAATTGGTGAAGCAAGTGTGGGAGGCAAGTCTAAGTATAAAACCCCACCATTTCTCCTAACTTTTGAGATTTTCAACTATAATGTGCACAATTGTTTAGTAGACTTAGGGGCATTAGTCAATTTTATGCCACTTTCATTCTGCAAGAAGATCAATGGGCAACCTAAACCATCTACCTGGTAGGTTATTCAGTTAGACAAGACAGCTACGAAAGTATTCGGGGAAATGGAAGTTGTTCCGATTCGCTTGTCTGCAAATGAAAAGGTATGTCTGTACATTGATATTGTAGTATCAGACATACCTGATGCTTATGGACTTTTTTTGAGTTGATACTGGTCGGCAAGGCTAAATGGATACTTCGCATCAGATTGGTCACATCTGTTGTTGCCTCATAAGGGAAGTCCCAACCAGATAAAAGTATTAAGAGAGCCTCAAATGGAATACAATGTCACTCAGTTGGAGGAAAAAAATAAACCAGTGAATTCTGTGTTGGGAAATTACTTCATTGAACTAGAACCGGTAAATTGCCAAGCTAAAGAAGCCAGTAGTACACCAGACACCCAGCCCAATCTCCTTCGATTTTCACGGGCTGATGAGATTGACTGTAAAATAGTAGACTTAGTTTCAGATGTAGTTTTTAATTCAAGTTCAATAGAATTATATAATGGGTAGGTCTTTTCAATTGCAGTCAATCCTAGCCCCTCAACTCACAAGTTGCAAGATTTACAGGGGTGGGAAGAGAACTTACCGGTTAATGGTTTAGTTCTCCAAATTAATTTTTCTTGATTTTTATTTCTTGGTTATTTTGCACATAAATAAACTGATTGCGTTGTTTTGTTTTGATTTGTTTATTATTGTTGGTTGTACTTAGGGTTTGGTTGATTTTAATAAAGAAGCAAACTTTTGGTTCAATGGAGTGCATCAGAATTCTGGATTGACTAAAATCCTTGATTATAAGGCTGTGTACTATTGATTTATTTGAAAGAACTTCTTCTAGTTTAGAATTTTTCCTAAATGGCTATGAACACATTGAATTCCTACTTAATCCTTGTAAAATAAATTAATATCAAAAGGTCTGGAATACTATTTCGAGGCTCCATCCATCTCTCATTTAAAAATGTCCTAGGGGGTGACAGCAAAAGACCCATGGAGAGGAAGCAATGTAAAACATTATATTATATTTAAATGATCCCATGCCAAGAATTGAAAGCCAAAAGGAAAATAAGAGTAAAAATGTGCTGAGGAAGTTGTTACCACCTTAGTTGTACTTAGTGGTTTTTTATCAAATGAGCCTGGTGAACCGAACAAGGATAACTTGTTCGGACTTCAGAAGAACTTTCGAAGTACTTCTGGGAAGTGCTTGTTGTACTATATCACATGTTCATACCCCATGGGGGAATTGTAATAAATGTTCTAGCATGATAGTGTCTATAAAAGACTCAGTCTCTTAGAATTTATTTGTCAATCCGATCAGCCTAGGGTGTTTTTTCCCTTGGTTATTATTGGTTGTTTAATAAACAACTGATAATTTATGAGTTTTTCACTCCATACCTCCAAAGTTGGGGTGGTCGTCTTGGCATTTAGGCCTATTTAGGTTATTAGAGTCTATGTGTCAATGTATAAACATGCTAGACATCATGGTCGAGCCATATGAACATGTCTAAGTCCCCCTAGGTTTTTTCAATTTTTCAATTTTTTATTTTTTTCAGTGTTTTTTATTAAAATTTAATTTTTCCAAAACTTAGGCTATTTTTAATAGTTTAATTGGAAAAATTTATTTTGTAATAAAAGTGGGCCAAATAATCAGTTTCAGTCATGTAGGTGCTCATTTTCAAGCTAAGAGCACCATGTAAACCCATGGACCCACTATTTCCTAGTTTTGAGTGATTTTCAATCACTCAGGTAAAAAAGCCCCAAAAAATCATTTATTGATTATTTTAATTAATAAATTGATGAGTAATGGAGCAAATACAAAATCATAGATCAGCGGATTCTCAGTCGATTTGATTGAAATCAGTCAGATCTGAACCAGATTGACTGGATCTAACAAATCCTTGACTAAAGGAGGTGATCAAATCAGATCCAGAGTTGATCTTCA
>LPNX011122842.1:40070-73630 GCA_001517045.1 Pseudotsuga menziesii
ATAGCATATATGTTTTAAGATCTAGATTATACATGTTTAATAAGTTTATTTGCATGTAAATTTTGTCTCTTTTTCATATATATATTCTAGATCTCATGAGGTTTCGTGCAGGATTGTGTGTTTAACTTTCAGGTTACAAGGATTGGACGAGTTGTGGATCTAGTTTGACTCCACTGTACATCCAAAAAATTTGTGAAGGCATTTCCCCTCTATATTCCACTAACAAGTTTCCATTGCAGATCCATCCAACAATGGGCCTTTCCCCTTCTCTTCCTCCTTTCTTTAAAAAATCAATCTTCCGGTTACCTGTCTCTTCCTCTTATGATCAGATATAGTTCTAAGAACTGAATATATATTGTTAGATCTATTTTATAAGATTCTTTCTTCTTAGATCTATAATTTTATAAAGAATATAATTTCATAAAGATGGATCTAGGTGTAGGAATTGCCTTTTTTGCAAGTAGCTAAATCATAGATCTAAAACTTGCTCATAAGGTAGTTTATTTTTTCGTTCTTTAAATATTTAAATTTTGCAATAAAAGTGCACATCTTAATGGCTGCCCAAAAAGCAAGCCAAGATCCCAAGGAAATCTTGCTTTCCTTGTTTCCTTTTCACAAAACTAGATTACCCCAATTTAACAAAATTTTACTTAAGTTTTTTTTTTGATAACTAGTGTAGTAACCCAAAACACTTTCAAAGTGTGTTTGGGCACATTTGATTCTGATTGCTCACTGTTTTTTATCAATTCCAACAAAAAATAGGAGGAGACTCTGCCAAATTTCCAACATGAATCGGAGCTTCCCGGAAGCTTCCCCCGCCACCTTGTTTAATTCTAGCTTGTTACAAGCTTGTTGTAAGCCTTTGGATCCCAGATAACAAGGAACAAAGTGCAGCAATTTTAATTTTCTGACATTGTAAATCACTGCTAATAAAAGGAAAAGGTCCTTTCGAATAGGCTCTTTCGAGCATATTCACCATCCCCCTTGGGGGGATTTGCGTCGGTGTCATTTTTTTACTTTTTGCTCATATCTTTTCAAACTAGCGTAGCTCTAATCTGCAGGGTAGTATAATTTGATTCATTATCAATTTTATATTCCATATTTGATATTTCAAAGTAATCTTCATACTTACCCCACGAATTCCCGATTGACCTGAAAGGGGAAAGAGATGCATGGTAGGACTAATTAGAAAACCGGAATTGTGTATCTGTGTTTTCCTTTCTATCATTTGTTTCTTTATCTATTATAAAATTAACCCCTCCTTGATTCCCCAATTGAGATACACTTGGATCGAAAGAGGTTCCTGGAGGGTTTTCTTTTTAGCAAGAACACCCAATTTTAAAATTTACTAAAATTGACAAGACTCCGGTGTGTATGCTCTGCACTTGGTTGCAGTTCATCCGATCAGTCAAACTATATCACAAGCACTGGAGTGACTAGTATAATTAGGATTCACTCTCCCAAATTGACAAACCGTCAGGTGAAAATCCAACACCTAGATCAAACCATTACGGTGGCAAAATACCCAAAGGAAGCGGGAACTTCTGAAAAGTGACCTCGGGGTGTTGGAGTAAGGTCCCACAGCTACAGGAGAAGCTGCCAGTTTGGCAGATAGACAGTTTTGGCGAAGATGAAGAGATAAGGTAAAGCTATGACGTCGTATCATGCTTCTAGTTACAGATCAGAGCCAGAAACCGTGACTGTTGGGACAGAAAAGTCAAGGAAGACGACAGTACCTGAGCGGCTGAGAAGAGAGAGCTCACCCACTGCATTGAAGGCAGCGGCAAAGACAGGAGGGCTCAGCTACCCTCATAAAGGAAAAGGAGCGACGAGGCCGAGGTATTGAAGATGAAGGACAAAAGATGGGAAGCGGTGCACAGTACCCATGGTCAGCATCGGGAAGCATGGAAGACTGCAGAGAGCTGTGGTGTGATGGAAAGCGGCAACCCCAAGTACAGATATGCTGACTGTCACTAGTTAGGGTTTTGGGTTACTGTTGGGACAGGCCCACAGTGTTGTAATGGCGAGACCTTCGGGCCGCTTATAAAGGGATGTATTTTTTATTGTAAAAGGGTTGGTTGGTTGGTTGGTGGGTTGGTTGGTTAGTTGATTGACCATTTTGTTGGTTAGACTGTTGTAATATAGAAGCTGAGCTCTGGTTCTGTTCCTGGCTGTAGTTATCTTACTGTAACCAGCAGCTGGCTCATTGAGCATGTATGCAACGATCCGCAGGGATCGACAAAGAGGGAAGAGTAGATTGTAAGAGATGCAATATAGAGAAAGAGAAGAGATATAAGAGAGAAGGGATCCAGGCTGTGTGCGGAGTTACCCAGAAGATCTCGAGATGCATATGCGGTGTAGTAGAACCGTGTTTACTTCCCCCAAGTTATAATATAGAAACACAGTTTTGTGGACGTAACTTCCATCCTGGAGGTGAACCACATTAAAATCAAGTGTTATGTGATTGATTCATGTGATTATGTTTACTTACTGTATTTACTACTCATTAAATGAACCTTGCTTACAGTTTAATGTATGTATGCGTTATTCAGTTTACAACATTATAGGAGAATAGATGCAAGTTGAAGTCTTTAAGTATTATGTATAAGAGTTTGTCTATATTTCATCCCAGATAGTTAAGAGTCATAGTGTTAAACAACCTTGTATGTTGAGTCCCATAAGTTGGACACAAGTAACACTAAGTACGCTGAGCCACAGTGGTAGGATATCACAGGGAGGTGATATCGCACCAGCAGAGGAGCTGTGGTGCGCGATACCGTAGGTTGAGACTCTACGTAGGAGAGAGTTACGTGTTGGCCAGGACGGGGTGATGCGATAAGGGCTAGAGTCATCGTGAGAACAAGGAAACTGCGCATCACAAAGAGAGAGAGAGCTCACGGGCTCCGAAGAGCTATGAGACCCACATAGGATGTGACAGAACCTGGTCAAAGACACTTGAGTCTTTGGCCAACCCATTAGAATCACTTCAGGTGAGAATTTAGGCCACTCTGCGGTCTGTCACCAAAAGGGCCAGTGAGCTAGGGGTGTTGTTGGTTCAATACAGTAAACCCAGGTCTGCCCAAGCGACCAACAAATGGTCCCGTTGCCGGTTTTGAACAAACTGAGCACTGATGTTCTGTTGGAATCCTACTAGAGATGAACTCAACCAGTGGGTTGGGTCTAAGGAAAAAGAGTTTTCCGAATGAGAGAACAAGAGTCCTAGACTGAGTACAGAGGACTGGTTACAAAAACATATCTTTACAGACTTGCATACGATATTTTTTGTGACCTATGGAAACAAGCTTTACGACTGGTTATCAAAGTTAACTAATACAAGTATATTCAATAAGAAAAGAAACATTGTCTGGACACCGGAGTTGATTCAAACCGTGAAGAACCTTGATAATCCCCTCACGAGGACAGTAGACTTCTGGCTTGCGAGTGTATTAGAAGGCTTCGTCACAGAGTTTGCAATTGAACAGAGAAAAAGCTTTAGCGAGGCTGAATGGTACTTCTTCAAAGGATATCGCGGTACGTACCTAAAATATTTAAACTTGTCCATTAAGATGTTATTACATGAAAAAGGAACAATGGATCTAGTTTCAAATGAATAAGTAAAGATATTATTGTCACAAGAGTTTGAAAGTGATTTCGATGACATTGGATGTACACGTAGTGGAAAGAAATATAAAGTAGATTTCAGATCTCCCATATTTGAAGACAGTTCAGATAATACTAGAAAATAGAGTCATAGTACCACAGAAAGAACAGAAGGGGGTCTCCCTTACAACCCTTACACCCCACAGAAACAGACCGGGACTCAGAACAATCCTGTAGGAACTCCATCCAGTAGCTCACAGACAGTACATACTACCGCTACATCACCGCCACCTACACCACCGAGTGGTAGTAACACAGCAAATCAAAATCCACCATGAAGAAATAGAATGGGGGATGATATGAAGCTACCTATCTTTAAGGGTACAGGGGCAGAGGACCCGGAGCAGCATTGGTTTCTATGTGAAGCCATGTGGACCATTAAAGGAATCAATGAAGATAATATTAAACTTGTATAGTTAGTCACCACACTAAGAGAAGGAGCCTTAACATGGTATATGAAGTATGCCACAGCGGTACCCAGAACACTTATCTAAGTCAGGACTGCCATGATACAAGAGCTTAAGAAACCTAAGTCTGAGTCACAGTGCATTACAGAGCTCAAAGACATCAAACAGTTACCTACAGAGTCGGTGTGGGACTTTGATCAGAAATTCAAAGCCCTTATAGACCAAGTCAGCTTTGAGTTTGTGCCAGAGCAGCATAAAGAATGGTTTATTGCAGGGCTGCTCCCTCACATCAGACTGCCATTAATGCAGCAGAAACTCCAGACGCAGGATGACGCATTGGAGATGGCGATGAAACTAGAGGCTTCACCTCTAGCTGAAACCAACAAAGGTATGACAAATCTGCAAAACCAGTTAGCTAATCTCACGTTACAGTTGCATGAGCTTAAGAAAGGGAAAGAGGTTGTGCAATACATATGGTGCGTAAGGTGTAAAGCACAAGGCCATACTAAAGACAACTGTCCAGTTTTTGTAGAATATCTAGTAAGCGGGGCTCCTAACCCCTTACCACAGACCCATGGGCCATGGTGTGAAATATGCAAAAAGCGAGGACATCCACGTCAGCAGTGCCCTCTACTTCAGAAGTACATGCAGACACCTAAGAACTTATACTGTGTCTTCTGCAAGTCCATAGGCCATGATGAACATGATTATAGAGCCTATGATCTCATGTTAGATGGAAAACATGACATGTACAGAGTCCAATCAGAGACACACGGTCCAGCAGCAGGACCACAGCATGATCCGGCTTCTGTTGGCTGTGGAGGAGGATTCAGAGGACGAGGATGTGGAGGAGGCTTTGGCCATGGAGAAGGCTTTGGCCATGGTCACGGACCAGTTACTTATTACAAATGTGGAGTTCTAGGCCACTATGCTAGGGACTGTCAGAGCCCCACTACCACATGTAACTATTGCAAATATTACGATCACACTATAGAAGAATGTCCTACCTTGATAGCTAAGATCAGAGAACCTAAGCCAGCAGTACACCAGAACATCCAGCTTATTGCTGCTGAGCAGGAAGAACTAGAACCAAGAGTCAACATTGTGACTCGCAGTGGTGCTTCCACCAGTGGGACATCACCGGATACTGAAAAGAACACAGGTCAGGAATGGGTGCGCAAAGCTCCTAACAAAACAACACCACTTGACCTACAGAAGAATAAACAGACATTTCAAGAAGCTAAGACTTTCTTTGATGACCCTATGCAATCATGATCGCAGGTACCACCGTCTAGGGGCGTACCACAGCAAGCACTTTGTGGTGTTAGCCCTGTACAGATATCGTAGGCTACCACATCGGGTACATGCGACAAGGACGAGTTGACAGGAAGTGTACAATCCTTCCTGTGGAGTTGTTTAAAACTCGTGAGAAATGAGCAAGCTATCGGAGAACTTCAGCGCATCATAGATCAATGTCACCCATCTTCTTCCGTGAGCAGTACACAACGTGTTGTTCATAATATTACGGGACATACAAGAATAGGAAGAGAGATGCGACTCACAGCACAGGTTGGAGAATTTGAAATGGATGAGGTGATCCTAGATCTAGGATCAGACGTAAATGTTCTGACTAAGCAGACATGGGAATAGATGGGTAGCCCTAAGTTAGTCAGATCGCCTATCCATCTGAGATTAGCTAATCAGCAGCGGGTATCACCCCTGGGTCGATTACCGCAGGTGCCAGTTGACATTGACGGAGTTTGCAATTCTGCGGGCTTTGAATTTATAGAAATAATTGGCGATAGTAGACCATATCCATCATTACTAGGCATTGATTGTGCGATCGGTAACATGGCCGTTATCGACCTAAAGAGAAGACAAATGACCTTTGAGGATGCGCAGATCCGAGTCATCACACCATTAGATCCTACTCAGGGTCCTAGATACATTGAACCTATCCGAGCAGAGGAAGAGGCACATAACATGGAGAGTCTCTATCAGATGACCGTGAACCAGAGCAACTACATCAATCCAACCATATAAGGGAACATTAGTTGGCGATGCGACAGCTCATGCGCATCGGATTCGGATGTTGGTCTAGAGAACTAGCAGAACAGACTTCACGAAGTCTCAGTGCGTAGATGTGCGTACTTGACTAAGTCACTGCGATGGATTGGCGCATAGATCAACAAGATTCCATCATTTCATGGTCTAACAGATATCCAGGACTTTCTCACGTAGTTTGAACAACAAATTCCTCACGAGCAGAGGATCGTAGCTATGGACCTTGCAGTACGAGCCACACCTGCAAGATGGTGGTATGCACATAAAGAGAATATCACATCATGGGATGATATTAAGAGATTGATGGCGATCAGATTTTCTATCGGCAGAGAGTATGTCCAGCAGAAATACACAGGAGAAAGTGACCCCAGGTCACATATTCAGACATGTGAATAGAATTGGTCGGACATTCCCGAGGATGAATGGGTTCACCGATTCATTCACACGTTGGACACAGTTCCAAGGAACTTGTACACAGAGACTGAATTGCGCAAGGGAATGACTACATGCCCACTTATGATAGAAAGATTTCTACTCACCTTCACTTTTGAATCTGAGTATCCAAGTGTTGATCAGGCCCTAGATGTAATAAAGATCAATATATTTGAGGATTGTACCCTATCAGTACATACTCAACCTGAGTGGGCCACCCAGTTAAAAGATGCGCTCGAGTGCTATAACTTCGAAGCGGAACCAGAGGATGAGGATGAGGATCCTCGCAACACCAAAATTCCAGAGTCAGAAGGGACTCGCGATGTTGATGGGATGAAGCTACAGATTCCAGCAATCACATAGCCGATTAAGATTAAAAAGATCAATATTGGCATAGACGCAAAACCAAAGTTTGCCTCTATTGGAGACTATTGGAATGATGAAACAGTCGGACAGATTGCAGACTTGCTACATGACTATCAGGACCTATTTCTCACCAAGTTCACAGAGATGAAGGGAATAGTTGGAGACGTGGGAGTAATGAGGATACCATTGAAGGAGGATGCTAGACCAGTCAAGCAGCATCCATATAGATTAAATCCGTGCTATAAAGAAAAAGTTAAGGATGAGATCGATAAGATGCTAGTGGCAGGCATCATTGAGCCCGTAGAAGAAAGCGAATGGGTTGGCCCCATGGTCATACAAGAAAAGAAAACTAAAGGAGACATCAAGATCTGTGTCACCCTGCGTAAACTCAATGATGCATCACTTCATGATCCATTTTCGACACCTTTCACTGACGAAGTGTTAGACAATGTGGGAGGACAGAAGGTCTACTCCTTCACCGATGGCTTTTCAGGCTACCACCAGATTAGAATCCATCCAGAAGATCAATCTAAGACCACCTTTGCAATAGAATGGGGCTCATTCCAATATACGGTAATGCCCTTTGGTCTTAAGAATGCACCAGCTATCTTTTCTAGAGTAGTAGTTTCTATATTTAAAGAATACATCCATAAATTCCTAGAAGTTTATTTTGATGATTGGACTGTATTTGGATTAATTGACAAGCACATAGGAGATTTAAGACTGATGTTAGAGAAATGTAGACAGTATCAGATTTCTCTAAACTTGAAGAAATGTATATTTTGTGCGCCATTTGGTATTTTGTTGGGTCACATTGTTTGCAGACAAGGCTTGATGGTAGATCCTGCAAAGATTGCCATCATTGTAAATCTTCCATCACCCAAATCAGTCAAACAATTGAGGACAGTACTTGGTCATACTGGGTACTACAGAAAATTCATCAAGGGCTACGCAAAGATTACAGCACCGATGGAAAAACTGCTAAAGAAAGATGTAAAATTCCTATGGAATGAGGAATGTCAGCAGAGTCTAGACACACTTAAAGAGAAGATGGTTACAGCGCCAATCTTAGTATTTCCAAACTAGACTAAGCCGTTTCATGTACATGTGGATGCATCTGGCATCGCACTAGGGGTTGTTTTAATGCAACTAGGAGAAGGGGATATTGATCATCCTATCGCATACTCCAGCAGAAAGCTATCAACAGCAGAAAAGAACTACACCGCGACAGAAAGAGAAGGCTTAGCTATGGTGTATGCACTGCAGAATTTCATGCACTACCTATTGGGTGCCTCGTTCAAGATGTTTACCGACCATTCTACATTGAAGTATCTGGTCAATAAGCCAGTGTTAGGGGGGAGAATCTGCAGATGGTTACTCCTCTTTCAGGAGTATGATTTTGAAATCATTGTGAAACCAGGAAGATTGAACGTCGGACCTAATCATCTGTCGTGGATAGATTCAGGAGAAGAGCCAAGTAACCTAGAGGACAATTTGCCAGATGTGCAGTTGTTCTCTATCCAGATCATAGACGACTACTATGCTGATATCATTCACGTTCTCACTACAGAATCAGCACCTATTGAGTTTACTAAGCATCAAAAGAAGCAATTGGTTGTTAAAGCAGCAGACTTCACCCTGATCGTAGGATAGTTATACAAGTTAGGTCCAGATGAAGTCCTGTGCAGATGTTTGATGCCGCATGAAAAAGAGACTATCATCAGAGAGGCACATTCAAGAACCGCAGGAGGTCATTTCGCAGGAAAGCCGACTGCGTAGAAAATCCTAGATGCAGGATTATGGTGGCCTACGTTGCACAAGGACAATAAGGACTTTTGCAGACGCTACGATATCTACCAGAGGATAGGAAAACCCTCGCGATGAGATGAAATGCTGCTGTGACCGCAAATTACACTGCGCGCATTTGACAAGTGAGCTATAGACTTTGTGGGTCCTATCAACCCACCAGGAAAATGAACTGGTGCGAGATATATCATCACTGGCACAGAGTACCTCACCAGATGGGCAGAGGCCAAAGCAGTAAGAAATTGTGATGCTGCTATAGCCACACAGTTCCTTTTTTGAAAACATCATCAGTAGATTTGGATGCCCAGTAATTTTGATGAGCGATCAAGGTACACATTTCTTGAACCACACCATTGAGGCCTTGACGGAAGAATTCCAGATTCAGCACCATAAGAGCACTCCCTACCACCCACAAGCTAATGGTACGGTGGAGGCCTTTAACAAGATTTTAGAAAATGCTCTTACTAAGATCTGTAACATCCAAAGGAATGATTGGGACCTCAGAGTTAACGCTGTATTATGGGTGTATAGGACTACATGCAAGAAACTTACAGGACACACACCTTTCAGCTTGGTGTATGGACAAGAGGCTGTTATGCCTATGGAGTATATTCTTCCCAGTTTAAAAATTGCTCAGATCACCAGGATGACTGATACAGACACGGTGCATGAAAGGCTAGCGCAGTTGCTTGCCCTAGAGGAAGACAGATTCATCGCCGGATTCCATCAGAAAGTGCAGAAGGCACGAGAAAAAGATTGGCATGACAGACACATTAAGAGTAAGACTCTTCAGATCGGAGACCTAGTACTCCTCTATGACAGTAATTTTATTAAGTTTCCATGGAAGTTCAAGACGCATTGGCTGGGGCCATATCAGATGCAGCAAGTTACAGAGGGAGGTGTCGTTCAGCTCGGCAAATTGAATGGGGAGCTTCTTCCCACATTGATTAATGGAAGTAGGCTTAAGATATATAGTGATAGCCACTCCGCCTCTTAGCCCTAGCTTAGATAGCTTATAAGGGTGCAGATGTCCAGTGTAGTTGAAAGGAGGCATCACACCAGGAATTAGTCTACACGGGAAGGTATTCTAGGTATAAGGAATCGCATAAGGACGGTTCATTTTTCACAAGTCATCAACGGCTTGTAGAGGGAAAAAAAACGCTTAAGTTTGTTTTGAGCAGGTGATGCGGTGTGGCATCGCAGCAACGCGATGTTTCTCCGTGCCATGTACCCAGTTTTCCAACGAGATAGAGGGCTAGTCAAGTCGCCTTCTGACAGGAAGTTAATGAGGAAATGACCATTATACCTTACCATAGATCTGGCAACAGCATAATCAATTGTCCAGATTCGCCAAATCTTCGACGATATCGGCACCTGCACACACACGCTTCGAGGGAAATGGATTGGATTTCAGCATTTATTGAGGATCAGGATGACGGGTGTGGTCTCATCCATGCAATTAATATGACCGACAGGTTCAGCCTAGATGACCGTTGCATCTGGGATTATCGTCTTCGTCATAAAAGCCTAAATTATTCATTCGGGAGGGTTACATTTGCAAACATCCGAGAGCTATAGAGTGCATTGTTAAGTTTCCCCTGTGCAGAGCTAATTCCGTTACAGAGTGCTGTGATTTCCAAAATTCGTAGCCATTGCCTGTTCGGAGTATTCCATCCAGTGGGTTCTGTCCGAGGAGGAACCTATAGAAACGATTTTGGAAAGTTTCGAACGTAGTGGCCTTACAGCTGCTATGACGACGCCCCCTAAGGGTGTCACACCGAGTTCATCACAGAACAGATAGTTGCCACAGACGAGGAGCCAATCTCAAATAATAGAAGAATCTAGTTCGGAGACGGAGGAAGAAGTTCATAGCACAGCAAACTACATCATGCCATGAGTTGAAGGCGCACCAGAGGTAAAAATTCCAAAGAGTGGTAAGTTTCCTATTCCTATACCACAGATTGATTCTCGAGTAAAGGAAGAGGGAGATCTAATAGGATATGCCGCTATTGCTAAATTTGTAGATTATAACCTGGGAAACAGTAAGACATATCCTCAGTTCCGGATGGATCAGTATCTTACGATTCAGAAGAACCCAAGGACAGGTGCAGATGAATATGTTCCCATGGAACATGTCCAGATTCTTGAGCGCTCGGGTCTGCTCAATCTGTTAAGAATACCACATTTTGGACGAGGTGCAGAGGTTAATGTCGTGGTGTGCATCCTACTTTCTCGCATACATGGGAGTTACCTCTAGCTTGGTAGCAAGGTCGACCTGAACATCGACCTAATACACCGTATCACCGGGCTGTCCAAGACTGGTCAAGACCCAAAGACAAATATATCCGGAAAGACCAAGGATTCCAAGCTGTCACTAGCCCTAGTGGCTAAGTATAAACTACGGAGAGGAGGTCGGGCTTATGACATCGCAAGCTTAACAGACAATACACTCAGATTTATAGCTCGTCTGCTTGCAGGCAGAATGTTAACCAAGGTTCGCCCAAAGGAAGTCACAGGATCAGTAATTAACCTTGCCATACAAGTTGCAGAGGGACTCAACTAACCAACCAACCCACCAACCAACCAACCAACCCTTTTACAATACAAAATACATCCCTTTATAGGCAACCTGAAGGTCTCACCATTACAACACTGTGGGCCTATCCCAACAGTAACCCAAAACCCTAACTAGTGACAAACGGCATATTTGTGCTTGGGGTAGTCGCTTTTCGTCACACCACAGCTGTTGGAGCAGGGTCCCACAGCTACAGGAGAAGCTACCAGTTTGGCGGATAGACAGTTTTGGCGAAGATGAAGAGATAAGGTAAAGCTATGAAGTCGTAGCATGTTTCTAGCTACAGATCAGAGCCAGAAACCATGAATGTTGGGATAGAAAAGTCAAGGAAGATGATAGTACCTAAGCGGCCAAGAAGAGAGAGCTCACCCACTGCATTGAAGGCAGCGGCGAAGACAGGAGGGCTCAGCTACCCTCATAAAGGAAAAGGAGCGACGAGGCCGAGGTATTGAAGACGAAGGACAGAAGATGGGAAGCAGTGCACAGTACCCATGGTCAGTGTCGGGAAGCATGGAAGACTGCAAAGAGCTGTGGTGTGATGGAAAGTGGCTACCCCAAGTATAGATATGCCGACTGTCACTAGTTAGGATTTTGGGTTACTGTTGGGACATGCCCACAGTGTTGTAATGGCGAGACCTTCGGGCCGCCTATAAAGGGATGTATTTTGTATTGTAAAAGGGTTGGTTGGTTGGTTGGTGGGTTGGTTGGTTAGTTGATTGACCATTTGTTGGTTAGACTGTTGTAATATAGAAGCTGAGCTCTGGTTCTGTTCCTAGCTGTAGTTATCTTACTGTAACCAGTAGTTGGCTCATTGAGCATGTATGCAACGATCCACAGGGATCGACAGAGAGGGAAGAGTAGATTGTAAGAGATGAAATATAGAGAAAGAGAAGAGATCTAAGAGAGAAGGGCTCCAGGATGTGTGCGGAGTTACCCAGAAGATCTCGAGCTGCATATGCGGTGCAGCAGAACTGTGTTCACTTCCCCCGAGTTATAATATAGAAACACAGTTCTGTGGACGTAACTTCCATCTTGGATATGAACCACGTTACAATCAAGTGTTATGTGATTGATTCATGTGATTATGTTTACTTGCTGTATTTACTGCTCATTAAATGAACCTTGCTTACAGTTTAATGTATGTATGCGTTATTCATCTTACAGCATTATAGGAGAATAGATGCGAGTTGAAGTCTTTAAGTATTCTGTATAAGAGTTTGTCTATATTTCATCCCAGATAGTTAAGAGTCGCAATGTTAAACAACCTTGTATGTTGAGTCCCGTAAGTTGGACACAAGTAACACTAAGTACGCTGAGCTGCAGCGGTAGGATATCATAGGGAGGCGATATCGCACCAACAGAGGAGCTGTGGTGCATGATACCGTAGATTGAGACTCTAGCGTAGGAGAGAGTTATGTGTTGGCCAGGACGCGGCGATGTGATAAGGGATAGATTCATCGTGAGAACGAGGAAACTGCGCATCGCAGAGAGAGAGAGAGCTCGCAGGCTCCGAAGAGCTGCGAGACCCACATAGAATGAGACAGAACCTAGTCAAAGACACTTGAGTCTTTTGCCAACCCATTAAAATCACTTTGGGTGATACTTCATACCACTCTGCGGTCTGTCACCGAAAGGACCAGTGAGCTAGGGGTGTTGTTGGTTCAATACAGTAAACCTGGGTCTGCCCAAGCGACCAACACGGGGCGCCGATCTCTGTCACACCCTAACGGGTGCGTTATGAACAATAGCCTTATAGAATCCATTCATCCCACATATTCCTTGCAGGTAGCCGTGAAGGTTTATTTTTGGACACACTCCAAGTACTCTCGGGTATATCTGGAGTCCACCCCTTCGCCTAATTTTAATCAACTCACACCTCACATTAACTTAAAATGTACCAAGAGGCAATTGCAAAACATTCACTCCAAGCACATGCAAGTACATTGATTTTATTTTTGACTCCATTCTAAGGCACTGGTTATTTTCTTTCTTAAGATATATATTGTGTCTCAGCATTGTGCTTTTGTTTGCTCATTTTTGTATCTTGTCATCTTTTATTGTCTATAGTCAAATTTCAAACTCCTAAGTAACTCATTCAGTTTAAAATCACTGTACTAAGTATTGTTGGGCTATAGGGCAGACCCAGGTTTTATACCATTAAGTTCGCACCAACAAAAGACCCACAGTGTTGGCCCTTTCGGCAAAAACCCGTGAGCAGGTTGCAGTCTCACCCGAAACAGCTATGGGGTGCCACAGAATCAGCTTTCTGCAAGTAGAAGAGGGATATTACTGTACCTTTATCCTTTAATAACTTATAATCATTCAACACAGAACTTCATCATTCACATATATAAATTCGCAGTTAGATCAACAACAGTGACTTGCTTAACCCTTTTCTGGGAATTCACAGTGAAGTTAGTCTATGGCAGTGATCTTATTTATCAGTTATTTACTTTATCAATGCATAAAATAACACAACAAAACAACACAAAAGAACCACGACACAAGATATAATGTGGTTCACCCCCAGTGTATGGGTTACGTCCATAGAACTGTGTTTTATTCAACTCTTTACTAAAACCACAGTTTTGATATGCGCACTCAGCTGCAGATCTCTTCAAGTCCTCAAAGCCACGCACACAGCTGCAGGCCTCTGCGCACTCAGCTGCAGATCTCTTCAAGTCCTCAAAGCCATGCACATAGCTGCAGGCCTCTGCGCACACAGCTGCAGATCTTCTTAATCACCCACAAACCCTCTACGCACATAGCTGCAGAGGTTGTCCACGCACACAGCTGGGACTTAACCTTCTCTTACAAAAATAGCCTTAGCTTTGCATCAATTCATCTTACATCAAAATCCTAACCTGACTTCTTTACAAGAGTGCTTATTTATGCATTGCACTTATTACAAAACCATGGGCTTAAACCATGGGCACCTTGAACCCTAAACCCTGGACTTAAACCATGGGTTTATTACAAAAAGAGGACTTTGACTCAACCCTAACACCCCTAAGACTATTTTGAGTCGTAACTCTGCTTACAAACTCCCATAAACCCGCGGAGTTACCCACCTCAAGGACCGTTAGGGTGCACGCCCCAACAAGTATTTTAGCCTTAGTAACTTAATAGGGTCTACCCCCCTTGGCTTCATTAGGAGTTGAGCCTAAACGGAGGAGTCAAGAACAAGGCGACAGCCTTGACTCGAGACTTTCCCCCAAGGACACACCAAGTGGCTTGAAGATTTCTGCCACGTGACCTAGGTGTGTGAAAGGCGGCAACATAAGCAATATGTATCAAAACAAAGTACTGATCCATATTAGTACAAGATTGCCAAAGTTCTTCTTCATCCATGAGCTGAAAATGAAATAAATCTCTCACACAAAAGGACACTATGGATAGAGGATCCTGAATAAAAATTTAGAAAGAAGGCATGCAGGAGGACTCGGAAAGGACAAAAAGTCCAAAAGCACAAAAGTGCAAAATGACATGGGAATGAGGAACAAATGAATATTTCGGTTTACCATATGTTACAATTATGTGGTGTCCAAGCTGAGAGCTACCTGAAGACAAAGGTAAAAAATGAAACTCATATTCCTATCCTCAAAAGAGTTATCTAGACTTTGAAATCTTGGTTTCCATTATCCCTAAATTGGACTATCATCAATGATTAAAGTACATACATCTGTCATTTGGGAAATCCAGACATCTAGAAGATTTCAGCATGTTGGTATTTATTGTCAAAATAGTCTGTTGCACAAAGAAGAAGTTGTCCAGAGATCTGTGTTGACCAGGTAGTCGCCAATTGTTGCAGCTGCAACTTTTCCCAATTTTTTTAGAATTTTGGACCCTCTTGATTTTATCTTGCCTAGGATTGTTTGGTTTCCTGATTTCTATCTTTCCTCTACTATAAATTTGGATTTTTTTGATGTGGAAGTCGGATGACTGATTGACTATTTTTTCCCGTTGTTTCAGAGGTTAAACGAGCTAGTGTTACCGCCTCCCAGCCGAAAGTCTTTCGAAAACTTAACGCTGTCGAAAGTTCGTTGAGCAATGAATTAGGGCATTAGTTCTCTATGCCTCCAATGCTTCAGAAGGAAAACGGTGAACATCCCAATGTACAACCCTATTTTCATCGATGCACTTTACGTGGCCTTTTTGGTTTTATTGTTTAAATCCTTTTTGAATTGATCGCTATCAGAACGAATTTCAGGATTGATTGGAGGCCTTTTCCTTTGCATTGCCAACACATAGTTATTAGAGATACTGATTGTCAATGGTTTTATGATCCATGGAACCCATAGTTAGTTTGTTATCTGCCGTTGCGGATGTCGATTAGACTATCTCTCCAATGTTTAGTGCTTTCACCTACCGACGCATTATTGGTTAGTAGTCTCGATCTCTGATACATGACTACGATGGTGATTAGTGCTTTATATCATCGAAACTATGAAGAGTACTGGGGTTAGTCCTTCTACTCGTCGGTGCTGATGTGTTTAGTAGGTAGTCTCTCCGATCTTTGATACATGACAGCAGCAGCATTTAGTTTTGAATCACCGACACTGTGGAGATGATTAGATTTGAATTCTACCTACCTTTAGCCTTAGAGATTCTGATTTCCAACATTTTATTGATTTGTGGAACCCGTAGTCTGTTTTTGGCCCACCATTGCAGCTGTCTTGTGAACTATCCTACCAATGCATTAGTGGTTCCGCCTGTCGATAGGGTTTTTCCTACTGATTCTTTTACTGAGGATTATATATTGGGATGGGGTCTTATTTTATTCTTATCCTTCTTGGAAAAATGCGTCTGCTATGTCCTTATCGAGTCGAGTTGTACCACCGTGCTCACCTGTCCGGATTTCATTTGATTGGCTTGCTGCCGTGGAATTTTTGGATCATCCCATCGACTATGCAATGTTTTTCTAGGTAGGCCAACCACATTTTATTCTTTTTGATTTTATTGGTCATTTTGAGAACTTAGGTTTTCCCGCGGTTAGGTTTTCCTGCTTATATTTTTGCGTGGGTTTTCCCACTTAAGGCTGATTGTCTTCGTCGTAGTGCTTGCATAACATTTTAAAGGTCTAGGATTTGACCGTTACAGCTAGCTATCCACATTCGTTTCTCTGAGCTTGTGTTTTGAGCTATTATGGTTGTTTTATCCCTATTTGAAATATTAAGTATTTGGTACAGACGAGCGTTACACTATCTGCACCACCTATTTTGGGGTTTTTTATGGCCATTCAGGGAAGGTTTCAGTTTTCATATGCGTTTATCCTATTGTTGTGGGGTGGTGGAGTTTTTTTATTTTTGATCAGGATAGGGTTTAGCGGTTTGAGTTTTAGCAGTAGCAGAGATGCAGTCTAAGTTAAATGATTAGTTTTCTATCGGGTTTCTGTTTTAGTTGCAGACGGACTTAGAGTATTTTTAGATCGAGTTTGTAGGAGTTTCTTTTTCCTTGTCATTTTCTTTTATGCATTAATACTCTGTATAGTTTATTTGTGAAAGTTCATATGGAAGAGGTAAATAGGTTAATACAGTTTTTATTCATTACTGAAACACTTACTAAAACTCAAATGGTCTAAGAACATACTGTGTTTATGATATGGTGACTATTGCAAAGGATATATGTCTAAAATAAAAAAGAAAACGGCTCCTGTTGCTGAGGGAGAACCAGAGGTTGAAATCATCACCAAGGTGGAATACATATATGAAGATACCAAGGCTACCGCTAGAGTCGAACCGGACTATAAATGGGGTGAGATATACAAGATGATTGTAAATTAGAATGTTCCTAATGCAGGATTTGAAGAGCTGACTATATACACAAACATCGAGAAATTGACTCTTATGAAAGTAGCCACAAGACTTGAGTTGTTCCCATGCTCAGAGGTGATCAGTTGGATTCTACCCAAGGTAGATGTAACTACGATGATCCTAGAAAATACTGCCAAATAGGTATACGCTGCATACAGCCCTGCTTATGTATCCATGGCATATCATCTGCCTCCTGCTTAGATGTAAATAATAGAAATCTGGTTGAAGGAAATAGATTTGGACCTGGTTGAAATAGTTAAAAGAATGATGATACCAGGGAAGAACTTTCGAACCAGGCCCTCAGGAGAATATGATACATCCACACTCCAGACTCCTTATAGGTTTATTGCACTAATGATGAATAGGATTTTTGGGAGAGCTCACGGTAAAAGCTTCGAATTGGGATGGATACCAATTATTTTCTATGTGGCCACTCAAGGGACCATATTCAATTGGGAAAACATAGTGTCCAATAGCCTCTCATCATGCATATCTTCAGCTTTGGGAGGGGTATCATAGAATAAGTCAGAGTTCTACATGAGCTCTATCTTAGTGGACTGTATACTATGTACCCAGTCTTTCCTAGCCTTGAAGTGTAATTGAGATAGGGATACGAACCCTGTATACACTGCATACAAATGATTTTGGGCACACAAATACTATAGCCACTACAAAGAGATATGTGAACACTTCATCATGCTTTTGTACACCCTAATTCTCCTTATTGAATGAAACTGCATGTCACAAGAAGCATTCAAAGTCATTGAAGAATTTGGAAGTTACTATTTGACTGAAGAAGGAATGTATATCAGAATGTATGGTGGATCCAGGGCACCTTCTCTGCTCCCTAAATATGCCACTGATTATGTGATACATAAAGTAGCAATTAAGCAAGTATATCTTGATGGTGTAGGGAGTTTCTTGTTCGAACATAAGAAGGAAGCATATCCTTCCATACCTTTCTAGTTAGGGAGTTATAAGTTTCAAAGGTAAAACAGACTGCAAAATTCATGCAGGAGTTGGAGCACTTCTGTTTTGGTGAGATGAACTTTCACAGGAATGACTCCCAAGATAAGGTTGCAGAGCATTGCAAGGAGGCAAATGTTCATTTCGAATACACCAATTTCTGGGACAAAGATGAAGAAATATTCAGAAATGCAAAGAATATGACTACCTTAAAGAAGAGATTTAAACAGAAAGTCACCACTGTAGGCGGAAAGGGAAAAACCACACAGAAGACTAAGAAAGCTGAAGAAGAAGAAGAAGCCAAAAAGAGGGAAGAAGATGCTAGAAGGCTAGCATAAGAGGAAGAGACTTGGCTAAAGAATGAAGAAGAAGAAAGAAAGAGAGCCATAGAGGAAGTAGCAAAGAAAGAAGAGGAGGAGAAAAATAGAAATGAAGAAGCAGAGATAAAGAAAAAACAAGAAGAAAACAAAGGACTAAGGTTAATAGGATCTCAAATAGACCAACAAACTATTGAACAGATGGATACACAAGGGGCACATGATCATACAGGTCAAGGGCTTGGACAAGATAATCCTAATCCCCAGGATCCTACTACAATTTTCGGCAGCACTCAAGGGCAAACTGTTTTTTCCGAAATGGATTTGACACCTTTCATGCATAAAGAAGGAGAAGAGGTCCATGATTTCAGCACCATTTTCTATGATAAGGTTAAGAAGAGGATTGTCAAAAGAACTGACAAAAAGGTTGAAACAACAGGAGTGATGAAAACTGAGAAAACTGACCTTCAGGTGTCATGCGCAACTCTAAGTGCAGAGAAGGTCCAGTTGCAAAACAAGGTCATTGAGTTAGAATCAGAGAAGGGTGCCATTGAAGAAAGAGAGAAACAGTATCAAATGCAGGTAGTAGTTTTGGAGGGACAGAATGCTTCATTGATAGCATCACTGAAAGATGCTATGGAACAGAAGATGGATTTCGAACCTTTGAAAGAATATGTTCTAGCTCAGAGGAAGAAAATCAACCCACTACAAGTGTGCATTGAGGAAGAAAGGTGTAAGATTTTGCAAATAGATAGAAAATTAGAAGAAATATTTGACACCACTTTGTATTTTGTAGACAGATCTCAAGATATTTTGGAGGTCCTAGCAGGAGGGATAGTGTGTATAGAAACAAATGAGGAAACCCCTGTGGAGTTACCAACTAAAGATTGACATAGTTTAAAGCAATATTATGACTTATTGGAGTTTGCAATAAATACTGCGGAAGAATTCAAGAAGACTGTAAAGAAAATGAAAGGATTATGTGTTGAATACTACAGAAGAGTGTTGGTCACATACAGTAGATGCCAGGTTTCTGCAGAAAAAATACTAGATGTGATACCAGAACATGAGTTGTTCATAGAAAAACTACAGAATAGGTATCATGAAGATGAATAGGAGATTCAACAAGTAAAGGATCTAGATGAACAAATTCTCAAGAATGCAGTAGCTCATGTAGCAGTAAGCATCCACTTACTTGAAGATCAACTGTACCTGAGTCCAACAAGAATAGAAGTAGTTAAGAATCAGGTTTCTAAGTATGAGATAAATATCTGTTTTCTTGAAGCCTTTGATTTTGAAAGCATAGCAGCAGAGGCCCAGGTGTGGAAAATGTTCATAAATGACCAGGCAGGCCCCTCTTCATAAAGTGTTTTATAAATTTTGGATTTAAAATGTAATATATTGTATAAATTATGAGCACTTACTAAAAGACAAAATTTTGGGATTGAGAGGTTGGGGAAGCCCAAATGTCATTTCGGGTAGCCCAAAGGTTTTGCTTTTTGTATAAGTATAGGAGAGTTTAGATGTAGAGGGGACTTTTTCCCAGATAGATTTGTGAGATTATGTTGTAAGAAGAACTATTTCCTTTTGAAATAAAGAATTACAAGTTTCCTGATAGAGAAAGCTTGGTGGAATGTTTCAAATGCTTTGCTATGGATCAGTTGAATGTGAACTACTTCATTTTCAGCTAATGTCCATTAACTGTGAGATCGTTCTAACTCATTGAATCTATGTTCACGTTATGAATGCACTCTAGTTTATTCAATGAAATTTCCACTGTGAGTAATGAAGGTTTTCATAAACAATAAGCTATCTTGTTGTTCATATATCCATTAATGTTCATGTGTTCTAAAATAAGTAACAGCTATCTTAATGCATGCACAGAAATACATTACTCATTGATAACTGATATTTTTGCTCCCTAGGGATAGGTTAGTTAGTTAATTTTTGTTTCTTGCTGTGTATGATTTAGATGCGAGAGAGGTAAGATGAGAGGTAAGAACCTGCACATCACATTGTGACACTCCTTGTTATCTCTATCCATTTGCATTTTTTAGATAGGCACTTGCACATCATACTTAAACACAAAAACTAAAAATATACATGGTGGACTGGGCTGTAACCGGTAAAACCTTTTAATTTGTTAGTTGACCTACATTAGCCAGACCATAAACTGGACGGATTCCCCATACCAAACAATAATAGGCTAGTTGGGAACGTTTATTGGGGGGAATCCCTAACTGTTGCTACCTGTGAATTTCTAGGCCTCGACACAACGTCATAATCATTGCTAGACTGACACTAAAATTTTATCAATGTTCCTACTCCAACTATAAATTAACAAATCTGTGAACATGTCATACCCAATGATGGATCCTGGTGATAAATGATCAAACCATAGTTGAACATCCCCTTGCAAGGATTCTCCTAAATCTCACATATAAACATCTTCATTGTTTGCACCTCTAAATTCCATGTAATCCCACAAAATATGCAAATGACTTTCAGTAGATATATCCTTATTTCCATTGAACTGAGGCATCCTCCTAGTGTAATTGTTTGGCATAGGATGAGGTGCCCCCAATATTTCAGAAAAGTCAAAAGGAGACTATCTGTCTTGTTTTTTCACAGCTCGGGTTACTTGGCTATAAGGATTTGACTGGGACTAACTTTTAGGTTCATGTTGACTTACAGGTCCACTCAGGATGTTTGGGAAATATTTGTTGCATGGGTGAGGAAATTGGTGGGTATCATAAAGATTGTGATAACTAGATTCATACCCATAGTCATGCTCGAGATCATCCTCATACCCGTAGTCTGACCTAAATCTATCCCTTTCATTTATTTGTCTTGTATTTGCAATCATGTTTTTGGTTACTTCCTTCATGTGCCTCAGAAATACATCTGAATTCATTATGATTTATGGTATGCTCTAAGAAATTAAGATTAATATGTTGGGTACGATCCTCATTGGAGTCGCCAGGTGGAGTCGCCAGGTGAACCACACAAGTAATTCACCAATAAAAGATATGTCATAGGGAAAGGTGAGGTATGTTGAACCAATGTAGGCCTCTACCTCCCTAACAATGGTGCCAAAATGTTATCACCCGCCTTGTAGTTGTCTATGTGAGGTGGATCTAGGATGGATGGTAGAGGGGCAAGCAACTAAGGGATAGAACCACAACTGCCTAGACTCCCAAATGGATGATTTTCATGCCAATCAAGGCATCCTTCACTTTATGTTATCCTAGTCCAAGACAACAACGGGGGAGACCCGGATCTGCTCTCGACAGGAGAGATCATACCTACACACCAAAACAGATCAAATGGAGCTTCGAGGTACATAAGGTGCAAGGTGAATGGAAACCCTAACTCTAGGGTATAGGTACTAGCAACTGATGAAGATGACCATTGTCTTGGGAAACGTAACCATGATAGGGTAATCAAGGACAGAGTTGGGACTATCTAGTACCAAGGAGATAGACTCAGTGAAAGATAGGTGACTTGAGTTATCAATGAGTGTTGGAAAAGGGAAAGGGAGTGAGGTCAAGTTAGGGGTAGATCTAGCTAGGAGATCAGTGCCTTGTGTGTATTGGGCAATGGAGTCAGCATCAACCTAATGTTTTAGTGAACCCACCTAGGATACACCTTGATCTATGAACCCAGAAAGGAGTTAATCCAGAAAACTTAGGTTACAAGAAAACCAACTCAATGGAAGGCTAGGGATAGGGCTATGAGAAATAGATATGTAGTTATAGGGGCACCTAGAGGCTAACAACTCAACATTGAGGTCAGGGTGACCTAATCTACAAGCCCAAATTAGAAAATCAACAAAAAAATCAAATCTAGACAAAGTCAAAATTTGAGGAGGGAGCTAGGGGGGTTGAAAACCAATTTTTCAGATCTAGGGCACAATGAAAAGAATTAGCTCAAAATTGGGGGTGTTCTAGAGTGCTTAAGGCCTGAGCTATCATCCTATCTTGTCAAATTTCAGAAAAAGTCAAATCCAAAAAAATCCAGTTTTTAGTGAGGGCGTTAGGGCTGTTTTAGTCAAAAACTCAGATCTAGGTCAAACTGCCAAGAAATTGGATAGCATTGGGGGTGATTTGGACTATTTGGGGCCTTATCTATCCATCTATGAAGTCAAAATTCAGAAAAATTCAAAACCCTAGCAAGTCAAATTTTCAGTGGGGGGTTATGTAGTTTTCTAGCAAAAAATTAGATCTAGGTAGAACCAGCAGGATTTTGACCAGCGTTGCAATAGATTTAGTGAAGGGGAGGCCTGATCTATGAAACCAATAAGTGGTTTTTCCAAAGATCGGATGATTCCCAGATTTATTTCTCTTTAGGGTTTTTAGTATTTTAGGAGTTTTTCAGAAAAAATTTAAATAAAGCAAGGTACAATGGAATAAGATCTGAAAAGAAGAGACTTACCTATTAGATCTTACCTGGAAAATATTGTAGAATTCTTTAACAGTGATTATCTTTGCTATCCCGATCAATTCTAGAAAATCCAAGTGATTTCTATGGCATATGTAAGCTCCAAGCCACCAATGCGCCCCCTACCCTGCATGAGCAAACCTCAACAATATTAGATTTGCCAATACAAGATAAAGAAACCAAATTCTATAAGAAAGTAAAATGAAGTAATCATATATCACAATGAAACTAATGAAAACCCCCTGATCCAAGACGAAGAAAACGCCCTCCTGTAGACAAAACAATGATAGCAAAAAATGTAGATCTCACAAGAATTTCCACAATGCTAGGAAGCTGAAGATTTTCCAATCACCATTTTAGAACATCAAATGCAAAGCAGATCCATAAAATTTCCACAAAAAAAAATCTTTCTATTATTCAGATCCAAGAGCCAAAGACCCCTTACAAATGAGAAGCTCTCTTCTTTAAACAGAAATGAGAGAACCTCAATCATAACCAAATCCTAACCAATTTCAAAATGAGTGGCTAAGATTAAAAGATGAAATGTTATAATCAATGGTTGAGATGAGCTCAACATACAATACATGGATCAATATAACCATAAATTACCAAAGTGGACTAAAACACCCATAAAGAGGGTAACCCAGTCAACAAGAAATAAATGAAGCACATGGTCGGTCCAAGGAGTGTTTGACTAACTCCCTCTGGATTTCCCCATGGAAAAATAAAATATTATAATAATTTAATTCTTTGAATTTGTGCCTCCTTGAGGAAATCGTGAGCCTCCCAAAAAAGCTCCAGAAAATAATATAAAAATGCCCAAAAATAGGTGTGGGCCCAATCAGATGTTGAAACCACTGGAGAAGGTGTGGAGGACATCACTCTCATCATTGTGACTCATCCCATGTAATTTCCTTCCCTCAGTATCCCAAATCGATTTCTTCAATAGCCATTTAATCATTTTTTAATCTGCCTTGGGAAGCATGAACTTGCCAAAACAGCCTCCTAGGGTTCCTGTGTTATCAAACTGAGCCCACCAAGTTCTCTGGGATGGGGGTACTATGGTATAAACAAGTGGTTGCACCCGCTATGCGCATACAATGCCCTAGGATATGCAACTGAAACATCTCTCTGCTCAGACATATCAACCTGTGAAGAAAAACTACATCAGAAAGGAAGAATGAGCCTGATCACATCTACAAGTGCCTGGAACTGGAAATAAACTGTCTCATTAGACTCAAAGAGTCCAAATCCATCTAATTTATATACTCATACCCCTCATAGGTCTCTATCTAATCATCAATCATATCCAATAAACAATATAACCATCTGTAAATGATTAGACACCAATAATAACTCAGACTATCATCCATCTGCCGCAAGTGTTAAAAGGCTAAGACATGCTCTACAACTCATTCAAGCAACAATCACAACAAGTAGCATTAATTTCATTGGTGGTACATCAACCAATACATATATAAGGCTTGTTGGTCTTCTCTAGGCAGACCCAGGTTTCCTTTATTGTACCAACAAAACCCCTAGCTCACTGGCCCTTTCGGTGAAAGAACGCAGAACGGCCTGAAGTCTCACCCGAAGTGATCTTAGATGGGGAGGTTGAAGACTCAGGTGTCCTCAACCAGGTTCTGTAGCATCATAGTGCCTCTTGACCCTTCTTATCTAGCAGGACCTCTCTGTGAGGTGTTGTTTCCCTCTTCCAAGCTGACTCTGCTATGGAACTGACTCTTATCACATCACAGCTTCTAGGATGATGTGCAAACTTTCTCCTCTACTCAACTCTTTCCATGCGATATATCACACCGTAGCTCCTTCGACAGTGCGATATCACCTTTCTATACTGCGATATTTTCTACAGTAAGACTCAATATGACTCTCAAGGTCCAAAAGCTTTCTCTTTGGGTATACTAGCTCAGTTATACTTCATCAGGGAGTTAAACAACTTCACTTAAGCTTCTACAATTTAACATGCTTGACATCAACTATACTCAACTTGCTGAACTAAATATGCAGAAGTCACTCGACACAGTAGCTCTTAACTGTCATGAATCAAGTACTGATAAACTCACAAACGGAATACTTGACACATTCAACTTGCATATAATCTTCTATGTTGCTGTAAACTGAAGGATAGCATACATACATTCATTACTGATAAGCAAAGTTCATGTAATAGATAACAAATAGCAAACAAGTAAACACAATCACATGAAACAGTCGCACAACACATAGATTTTATGTGGTTCACTTCCATGGGGGAAGCTACGTCCACGGGAACTGGTTTTTATATTATATCTTGAGAGAGTAAACACAGTTCCGCTACAACCTATTATGCAACTTGAGGTCTTCTGGGAAACTCCACTCACATAGCCGGGAGCCCTTCTCTTAGATCTCTTCTCTTCTTCTATTGCTTTCTTTTTTACAATATCTCCTTTCTCTCTCTCTCTTTCAATCCCTATGGATTGCTCAATCCCTGCGGATTGTTACATTCATGCTTGAGGAGCCAGCTACTAGTTATAGTAAGATAACTACAGACTGAATAACAAAACCAGAGCTCGACTCTTCCTCAATGTCTTACTGTCTAACTGACTACTGGCTAACAGACCAACTGACTAGCTAACCTTTCATAATACAAAATACATGCTTAAATAGGCGGCCTGAAGGTCTCGCCATGATACAAAATTGTGGGCCTTTCCCAACAGTAACCCAAAACCCTAACTATGATAGTCGCCCTATCTGTACTTTGAACTACCGCTTTCCGTCACACCACAGATTTCTGCAGTCTTCCATGCTTCCCAGCGCTGATCGTGGGTATGGGCACTGCTTCCTCTATTGCTCCCCTTCTGTCCTTTTTCTTCAATACCTCAGCCCGTTGCTCCTTTTCCATTTATGAGGGTAGCTGAGCCCTCCTGTCGTCGCCACTGCCTTAAGTGCAGTGGTTGAGCTCTCCTCGCGGCCGCTTCAGGTATTGTTTCCTTTGACTTTCTTGTTCTGATATAGCAGCTTTTCCTATAGCTACGGGGCCCTGCTCCAACAGTCCTAACACTTACTTGTGGCTCATCCCCGAGCCACTAACAGTTGGCTTCTCTTGCTGTAGCTTCTCCTTGGCTTCTTACGAAGTCCTTGTGAATCTCTCCCTGAGTCCTGCGACTTCTTTGTCCATAGCTTCGACACAGTCTTGTGCCGCTTTCTCTAAAATAGTGTCAACACTTTCCTTAAGTGAAGCTCCAGAAATAAATGGTGGACCATTCATAGGCTGCTAAATTTGTTGCAACTACCTCACCTCCTGCTACCTTGGTCAGGTTTGTACCATTCACCTCAAATTCTACTGGAACGCTTGTCTGAACAGATTCATCAAAGCCATCATCATTCTGAATATATGGAAAGTAGATGTCTTTCAGCATACATTTAAGTTGATCTTTATGCCAATAATTTTACTTTACTTGGATATATGCACATTGGTAAAACTTCCATAAGGAGACATGTCCTTTTCCAGCTTTAATGTAACTACCTTCTTTGACATTTTCTGTATCTCTCTCATTTTCAACATCTCTGCTTCATTCCTTTCCCTTTTCCTTTTGTTTTTCTGAGTCTCAGATGCCTGTTTCTTGGTCCTTTTTTATTTCCATGAGATCTTCTGGGAAACTCCATTTGCATAGCTGGAAGCCCTTCTCTTTCTTTTTCTCACTTTTCTTCTTCACTGCTTTCTTATCTTCAGTGATCTTCTCGTCTTTCTTCTTCTCTGCTCTGGGCTGGACTCTTCTACTATCTGAGATTGACTCCTCATCCTTGGCGTCTTTCTGACCTATGGTGCACCTAATTTCACAACCCTGGGTGGCGTCGTCATAGCAGACTCGAGGCCACCACGCTGGAATCGTCACACAATGTCTTCTAAAGGTTCCTCCTTGGACATACACCACCTGGTGCAATACTCTGGACTGGAAATGGATGCGAAATTGGGGAAAACTAGCACTCTGTAACTGGAGTATCTCTGGACAGGGGAAACTCTTCAAATTGCTCTGTAGCTCTCATAAATTGCAAAAATAACCCTTCTGTTGGAATGATCCGTATATTTATAATGAAGGGGATAATCTCTGAAGCAACGGTCACTTAGACTAGACCCGTCGGCGGCATTTATTGCATGGATAAGACAACACCCGTCGTCTCGATCCTCATTAATTGTTGAAATCCGATCAAATTTTCCTTGAAAGCTGTGTGCAGGCGCTGGCAATCTCGACCAAGATTTACCAATTCTGGGAAAATCATTGTACTGTATCCAAATCTAGGGCAATGTATACCTGTCATATCTTCATTAAGTGCTTGTCAAAATACGAAGTGACTGGCCCTCTGTCCCTTTTCAAAATCGTCCACGTGGCATGGGGAACATCGCCTCGCTGCGATGTCACACTGCATCGTCCTGAACCAAAATGTCGGCATGAAACTCCGCAACATTCCAAAAAATCTGCAAGCGTCCTATGACTTGCGCAAAATACACTTTTCTGATGCGATTCCTCATACTCAGAACTTTTTCTTTTTTTTTACAGTGTAGACTAGTTATGGGTGCAATGCCTCCTTTCAACTACACTGGACATCTGCACAACTTAGTTCTCTAAGTTAGGGTTGGGAGGTGAAGTGGCTATCACTATAAAGCTTAAGCCTGCTGCCATTAATCAAAGTAGGAATAAGTTCCCCATTCAGTTTACTGAGTTGAACAGCACGTCCTTTTGTAACTTGTTGAATCTGATATGGCCCCAACCAATGTGTCTTAAGCTTCCCTAGAAACTTAACAAACTTGCTATCATAAAGGAGCACTAGGTCTCCTGTATGAAAAATATTGCTCTTGATGTGCCTGTCATGCCAAGCTTTTTCTCGTGCCTTCTGCACTTTCTGATGGAATCCTGCGATGAATCTGTCTTCTTCTAAGGCAAGCAACTGCGCTAATCTTTCATTCATCGTATCTGTATCAGCCATCTCGGTAATTTGAGCAATTATTAAACTGGGAATAATATATTCCATAGGCATAACAGCCTCTTGTCCATACACCAAGCTGAAAGGTGTGTGTCCTGTAAGTTTCTTACATGTAGTCCTATAAGCCCATAACACAACATTAACCCTGAGGTCCCAATCCTCTCTTTGGTTGTTACAGATCTTAGTAAGAGGATTTTCTAGAATCTTGTTAAAGGCCTCCATCATACCATTAGCTTATGGGTGGTAGGGTGTGCTCTTATGGTGTTGTATTTGAAATTCCCCCGTCAAGGCCTCAATAGTGCGATTCAGGAAGTGTGTGCCTTGATCACTCATCAAAATTACTGGACATCCAAATCTACTTATGATGTTTTCAAAAATGAACTGTGCAACTATAGCAGCATCACAATTCCTTACTGCTTTGGTCTCTGCCCACCTGGTGAGGTATTATGTTCCTGTGATGATGTATCTCGCACCAGTTCATTTCCCTGGTGGGTTGATAGGACCCACAAAATCTATAGCCCACTTTTCAAATGCCCACAGCGTAATCTGTGGTCGCAACGGAATTTCATCTCTCCGCGAAGGTTTTCCTACCCTCTGGCAGATATCATAGCATCTACAAAACTCCTTAGTGTCTTTATGCAAAGTAGGCCACCATAATCCTGCAGCCAGAATTTTTTGCACAGTAGGCTTTCCTACGAAATGACCTCCTACGGTACCTGAGTGTGCTTCTCTGATAATGGCCTCTTTCTCGTGTGACATAACGCATCTGCGCAAGACTTCATCTGGACCTAACTTGTATAACTGTACTACGATCAAAGTGAAGTCTGCTGCTTTAACAACTAACTGTTTCTTTTGCTGCTTAGTAAACTCAACTGGTGCCCACCCTGTAGTGAGAAAGTGAATAATATCTGCGTAATACTCATCTGCGATCTGGATAGAAAACAATTGCGCATCTGGAAAATTATCCTCTAAATTACTTGGTTCTTCTCCTGAGTCTATCCACGAGAGATGATCAGTTCCAACATTTAATCTCCCTGGTTTTACAATAATTTCAAAATCCTACTCCTAAAATAGGAGTAACCATCTACAGATCCTTCCTCCTAACACTGGCTTGTTGACCAAATATTTTAAAGCAGAATGGTCAGTGAACATCTTGAATGGGGCACCCAATAGATAGTGCCTGAACTTCTGTAGAGCATACACCATAGCTAATCCTTCTCTCTCTATAGTGGTGTAGTTCTTTTCTGCGATAGATAACTTTCTGCTTGAGTACACAATAGGGTGATCAATACCCCCTTCTCCTGGTTGTGTTAAGACAATTCCCAGTGCAATGCCAGATGCATCCACTTGTACATGAAATGGTTTGTTCCAATCTGGAAATACTAAGATGGGTGTTGTAACCATCTTTTCTTTAAGAGTGTCTAAACTTTGCTGGCATTCCTCATTCCATAGGAATTTCACATCTTTCTTTAATAGATTTTCCATAGGTGATGTGATCTTTGCATAACCCTTTATGAATTTTCTATAGTACCCGGTATGACCAAGCACTGTCCTCAATCGCTTGACTAAGTTGGGTGCTGGAAGATTTACAATGATGGCAATCTTTGCAGTATCTACCATTAAGCCTTGTCTGCAAACAATATGACCCAACAAAATACCAAATGGCACACAGAATATGCATTTCTTCAAGTTAAGAGAAATCTGATATTTCCTACATTTCTCTAACATGAGCCTTAAATCTCCTATATGCTTGTTGATTAATCCAAATACAGTCCAATCATCAAAATAGACTTCTAAGAATTTATGGATGTATTCCTTAAAGACAACAACTACTACTCTCGAAAAAATAGCTGGTGCGTTTTTAAGACCAAAGGGCATTACCGTATACTGGAATGAGCCCCATTCTGTTGCAAATGTGTCTTATGTCGATCCTCTGGATGGATTCTTATCTGGTGATAGCCTGAAAAATCCATCGGTGAAGGAATAGACCTCCTGTCCTCCCACATTGTCTAAGACTTCATTAGTAAAACATGTCAAAAATGGGTCATGAAGTGATGCGTCGTTGATTTTGCGCAAATCGACACAAATCCTGATTTCTCCTTTAGTTTTCTTTTCCTGCACGACCATGGGACTAATCCATTCGCTTTCTTCTACTGGCTCAATGATTCCTGCTGCTAGCATTTTATCAATCTCATCCTTAACTTTTTCTTTATAATGAGGATTTAATCTATATGGACGCTACTTAACTGGCCTAGCATCCTCTTTCAAAGGTATCCTCATGACTCCCAAATCTCCTACTATTCCCTTCATCTCTATGAACTTAGTGGGAAATAATTCCTAATAGTCATGTAACAAATCTGCGATGTGTCCTACCGTTTCATCATCCCAATAGTCTCCAATAGAGGCAAACTTTGGTTTTGTTTCTGTGGAAATATTGATATTTTTAATCTTAATAGGCTTTGTGATAGCTGGAATCTCTAGCTTCGGTCCATCAACTTCATGAGTCCCTTCTGATTCTAGAATGTTGATACTGCAAGGATTCTCATCCTCATCGCCTGACTCTTCTGTGAAGTTGTAACACTCTAGCGCATGTTCTAACTGGATAGCCCAATTAGATTGAGCAGACACTGATAGGGTACAGTCATCAAATATCTTAGTCTTTATAATATCTAGAGCCTGATCAATGCTTGGATACTCAGATTCAAAAGAGAAAGTGAGTTCAAAGCTGTCTATCATAACTAGCCATGTAATCGTTCCTTTATGCAACTCTATTTCAGTGTACCAATTCCTTGGGACTGTGTCTAAAGTGTGAATGAATAGGTGAACCCATTCATCCTCGGGAATGTCCGACCAATTCTGTTCGCAACTCTTAATATGTGACCTGGGGTCACTTTCTCCTGTATATTTCTAATGTAAACACTTCTTGTCATTATAGAATCTGATCGCCATCAATCTCTTGAAATCATCCCATGATGCGATATTTTATTTATGTGCATGCCACCATATTGCAAGTGTGGCTCTTACTGCAAGTTCAATATCTGACATCCTCTGCTCATGAGGAATTTCCTGCTCAAACTGCTGTAAAAATTCATTGACATCTGCTAAGCCATCAAACGATGGAATATCCTTAATCTCTGTCCCAATCCATCGCAGTGACTTATTCATAAATGCACATCTGTGAGCTGAAACTTCATAAAGTCTTTGCTGCCAATTTTCTAAACCAACATCTGAATCCGATGTGCATGAGTTGTCGCATCGCCAACTAATATTTCCTTCTATGGTGGGATTGATATAATCACTCTGATTAGCAGTCATCTGATAGAGGCTCTCCATATTACACACCTCTTCCTCTGCTCTGATAGGTTCAATGTATCGAGGACCCTGAAAAGGATCCAACGGTGCGATGACTCGAATATATTTATCCTCAAAGGTCATTTGTATTTTCTTTAAATCGATAACAGCCATGTTATCAATTGCCCAATCAATACCTAATAAATCTGGATATGGTCTACTATCTCCAATGATTTCTATGACTTCAAAATCTGAAAAGCTGCGAACTCCGTCAATATCAACTGGTACTTGCGGTAATCGACCCAGTGGTGACACCCTCTGCCGATTGGCTAAGCGCAGATGGATAGGTGATCTGGCTAACTTAGGGCTACCCATCTATTCCCATGTCTAATTAGTCAGAACATTTACTTCTGATCCTAAATCTAGGATTACCTCATCCATTTCAAATTCTCCAATTTGTGCTGTGAGTCTCATTTCTCTTCCTGTTCTTGTATGGCCCATAATATTATGAACAGCACACTGCGCATTGCTCATGAAAGAAGGTTGTTGATACTGATTTATGATGCATTGAAGCTCTCCGATAGCTTTCTCATTTCTTACGAGTTTCAAGAAGCTCCGCAGGAAGGATTGTACACTTCCTATCAACTCATCCTCTTCACACCTTCCAGATGTGGTAACCTGTGATATCTGCACAGGACTAACGCCACAAGGTTTTTGCTTCGGTACGCCCCTACAAGGAAATACCTATGATCCTGATGGTATAGGGTCAGTAAATAAAGTTGTAGCTTGCTGAAATGTTTCTTTGTTCTTCTGCAGGTCAAGTGGTGTTGATTTATTAGTGTCTTTACGCACCCACTCCGGACCTATATTCTTTCGGCAACCTACGATGTCCTACTAGTAGAAGCACCACTGCGAGTCACAATATTTACTCTTGGTTCTGGTTCTTTCTGCTCAGCAGTAATAAGCTAAATATTCTAGTGTACTGCTAGCTTAGGATCCTTAATCTTGGCTATCAAGATAGGACATTCTTCTATAGTATGATCATAGGACTTGCAATACTTACATGTTGTAGTAGGGTTCTAACAATCCCTAGCATAATGTCCTATGGCTCCACAATTGTAACACACAATCGGTCCACGACCACGGCCAAATCCTCCACCATGGCCATCATGAGCCGGTTCATGCTATGGTCCTGCTGCTAGTCCTGATGTCTCTGACTGGACTCTATAGAAGTCATGTTTTCTCTCTATCATGAGATCATAAGCTCTGCAATTATTTTCATCATGTCCTACTGACTTACAGAAGTTACAGTATAAGTTCTTAGGAGTTTGTACATACTTCTGAAGTAAAGGGCATTCCTGTGGTCTATGTCCTCTTGTTCTACAGATTTCACACCATGGCCCTTGATTCTGTACTAGGGGGTTAGGAGCCCCACTTGCTAGATACTCAACAAATACTGGACAGTTATCTTTGGTATGGCCATGTCATTTACACTTGGTACACCATAGTTCTTGTGCAACCTCTTTTCCTTTCTTAATCTCATGTAGCTGTAAAGTGAGATTGTCTAATTGATTATGTAAGTTTGTCATACCTATACTAGTCTCAGCTAGAGGTGAAGCCTCTAGTTTCATTGCCATCTCCAATGCTTCATCCTGCATATGGATTTTCTGTTGCATTAGTGGAAGTCTAATATGAGGGAGCAGTGCTACGATGAACCATTCCTTATGCTACTCCGGCACAAACTCAAAGCTAACTTGGTCTATAAGAGCTTTAAATTTCTGATCAAAATCCCATACTGACTCTATAGGTAACTGTTTGATGTCTTTAAGTTTTGTGATACATTGTGACTCAGAATTGGGTTTCTTAAATTCTTTTATCATGGCAGTCCTAACCTGTACGAGCGTTCTGGGATGTGTTGATGTATACTTCATATACCATGTTAAAGCTCTTTCTCTAAGTGTAGTGGCCAACTGGACAAGTTTAGTATTATCATCCTGGATCTATTTAATGGTCCATACAGCTTGACATAGGAACCAATGCTATTCTGGGTCTTCTTCCCCTGTACCCCTAAAGGTAGGTAATTTCATGTCATCCCCCATTCTGTTTCTACGTGGTGGATTCTGATTTGTTGTATTACTACCAGTCGGCGGTATAAATGTAGGTGATGTAGAGGTAGTATGTACTGTGTGTGAACTACTAGAGGGAGTTCCTACGGGATTATTCTGAGTCCCGGTCGATTTCTGTGGGGTATAAGGGTGGTAATGGATACTCCCTACTGTTCTTTCTGTATTACTTTGACTTTGTTCTCTAGTACTGTCTAAACTGTTTTCAAAGAGAGAAGATCTAAAATCTACTTTATATTTCTTACCACTACGTGTACATCCAATTTCTTCAAAATCACTCTCAAACTCTTGTGACATTACACTTACTTAACTTATTC
>LPNX011122842.1:87897-117069 GCA_001517045.1 Pseudotsuga menziesii
TTGACCACATTTAGCAAGGTTTTGGATTTGGTAAGGATTGATTATGTTTTTCTTGATATTTGTAATTTAGTGATGATTTGGATAGAGTTATGTTTTTATAATTTTCTACTAAATAAGTGGTGTTTTAGGTTCACCGTTGTTCTAATTTCAAGTTTCATAATGGATTAATCATGGAAGGATATGAAGACTTGCAGATAAGCCTCAATTTTATGCATATTATGCAAGAAAAAGAAACATGTATAGTTTGATCAAGGCTCCTCGCCAGTTTAATGTGATCCTGCTAATCATTTCACATCATTCTTGGTCAAGCTACTGAACGTGTTTTGTGGTTCCATATCCAATCCGAGGATCAGTGATTCTCTAGCAAGCTTAGGGATTGTGGAACCAGTCAATGACTTGTAATTTGCTCGGTCATCTAACAAATTTGTTTATTGTTCTGACACATTTTTAGAACCACCTCCACTCCTCACACTACCATCCAAGGATTGGCTCACGAGATCTTTTTAAAATTAAGAAGATGAAGGCTTATTTGGAAATAGGTTGTAAGTGTACACTTCTTCATAATTTTCTTTATGGGTGGGTATGTATAAAAACTTGGAATGCTCTCGAGGGGGGTTAGCCATGATTTTACATAGACTTATTAAATGTTGGTGTAATCATAATCTATTATATAAATTTTCTATTTTCTTGATTTTGGATGTGTTAATCAATTTGGTGTGAGTGATTGGCTTGTTCAGCCCCTGTCTCAGAAGGTAGGGCCCCCTTCTGTGACAGGTGTTGTTGTATTTAGGAATTTCCTTCATCCATGCATTATGATATTTGATTTGTTTTTTTGCATTTAGAATTTGTTATGCTGATCATAGTTGGGTGTGAATGCTTAAATTGTGATACGATCGAGTAGTGCAAACATTTTTATTATTATTGAATGCAGAGGGACACGTGGATGGTGAATTTTGTATAAAGGAAATAACTCTGTGGTTAAATAGTCACATTATATATTTCTTGGAATTTTGTTGTTAGCAATAGAAGCATGTTGCTAAAACTCAATTAGTGCTTTACGATTCTATTACTGTAGCTTTTGTTTTATTGAATTTTTTTCTTACAAGAATTTCTGAGTTGATTAATTTAGATCGTGTTATTAAATTTCTTTCCGTGGCATAGTGAGGTAATCGACTATAATCAATAGACAACGCTTCCAGTTGGAGTGATTTTAATGTTTTTCATGTAGCAGTGTTTTTGTTAGAAATACCACTCACCACATAGTTTCATTTTAAATCTAGTTTTACAAGTTCCCTGACTTCCTTTGTATCAGAAATAATTCAGATTACAGTGTCTGAGATAAACATTGTTAGGTAGCTCTGAAGCCTCTAAAACCTTGGGTTGACAATTTGTGTACAACTTTCCATTTCATTTTTATTAAAAGGTGAAAGAAAAAGCTCGTCATTTTGGCGATGTTGTTGGGGAGCTACCAAGGACATTGCAATTTTCATTAATTGTTTTGATTATGTGGGTGTGATTTATCCATTTTTCCTTTGAGTGTGTTGTGTATGATATTTTCTTAAAATAGTCTTGCATGATTTATGAGGACGGACGAGTAAGAAGAACAAACAATTCCACTAGAATATTTCCTAACTCAAGTCTCTATGATTCTAAATCATGACAATTATTCATGCATAGAATAAGAGATAGTACATGTAGGATTGTATATGCATATGATACCCCCTAGGTACAAACCATGCAATAATTGCATGAAGATCAATAAGAGGAGGATGTACTCGAAGGAGGAAACCTTCTACCAACATTCCAAAGCAAGGGAGGCTGAAGCATTCCAGCACTCCCACTAATTGATCGGTTGTAACAATGAATGTTGATGAAAACATGTCCGTGACAAAATTTGTTTAGGGAGAACAATTTGTTTAGGAAGAAGAGATTCCCAATCATTTAAGTGGTGACAGCTAGTTGAGCGAGGAACAATAGTCTACCAAATCTTCATTGGCGCCTAGATAGGCTACATTGGAATACTTTTGGGTAAATATGGATGGCAGGAGAGAGCACATTCCAAAGAGAGAATACAAAATTGAGGATAGACGAATGGATAGGAATTGAGTAGAAGAACCTATACCTTATAATTCCTAATCAGAAATTCGACGACTAGACTTACAAACCCGGTGAAGAACATCCCACATTCAACATTTCTGATTTTTTATGGTATGTCAAGTGAGGACCCAAAAACATTTCTATTTGAATTTTATGTCGTTTGCATAAGTTATGATTACATTACAGATCAACAAAAAATGAAAATTTTTCCATCCACTTTGAAGAATCAAGCACTTAGGTGGTTCATGGGGCTAGGAGAGGATAACATTACAATATGGGCCCAGTTGAAGAAAGTATTCTTGGATACATACCAAGAATATTACAAATATAAGGATCGGAAGGAATCCATATTTAAAATGACCTAGCAAGAGGATGAAAACTCAGAGTACTATGTGGAGATATTTCAATCCAAAGTGCACAGATCAAGACAAAATGCATTAAATGATGATACATTGACAAATATGCTCTTACAAGGAACCAGAGATGATTGCATTGAGTTTCTAAATTTAATTGGTGCAAGATATGTATCCCTAGTATGCAGAAATATGTCACCTTTGCAGAAGATATTCAAGGAATTCCTCTAGGTTAGGAAAGGGGATCAGAGATGCAGTGAACAGAACCACCAAGACTGAAAGGGAAGGAGTTTCGAGGTTGGCTGTTAGCAATATCCTAGAGGATTTTAAAAACTATATCCTCAACTCTTTGATTTATAAGATGGATGCACTTCAGGAAAAGAAAAGGAAAGAAGAGGAAGATCGAGCTTTATCCATTTTTTCCCTATATGCAAAAAAAGGAACCCTCTCAAGAGTTGTACATTAGAAAAAGTGGAAATATTTCTTTTATGTGACTAGGAGAATCCTACAAAATAATACCCCTCACTTCGAGGACTTAAGGCTATATATGCGGAAGCAGGGATAGATGCAAAACTTGTTTGCTTTATTTCTCAAAAGCACCCATGGCGACCTCGACCTTGAGGTACAATGCTAGATACTGTGCAATAATTTAATCCTTATTGAAATAATGCTCAAATACACCAAACACAAGTCTCACAAGGTCCACAAGTCCCAAAAAAATCCCAACCTTGGCATCCACCTATGCCACAACAAACCTGGGCACCTCCATAATCACAAAAAAAACCTGGAAACCAAACTGGATAAATATAGGATTTTGGAATCAACAAAAAATCCAATCACTACCTCCTCAAATGTAAAATCCCAAATTGCAATTTTCACTAGTACAACCATTAATGCAACCTCCTCCACAACCTCAGTTAACACTGCCATTGAACAATCCAACTCCTACACCATTCCTTCCTGCACAAACCACTCCTAACCCTAATAATACGGCTAGACAACCTGTAATGGCTTTTGATTTATCTAATTATGCATCCTATTCCATTTCCAGAGTAGACTTCCATGACATCCAATTACGCTTTGGAAGAAATATCAATAAAAATGCCTCTCCCTGAATTACTGAGGAAGAAAATGAAGAGACACTAGATACCTCACCAATTCAGTATGAAGAAGAACCAGAGATCTTACTTTTTCAATATGGAGATAATAACCTACCCATCCCACCAAGGAAACCAAAAGAAATAGAGAAAAAATGAACTCCATCATACCCTCAATTCTTAATTGTTGACAAAAGGTCTAAATTTGATCTCCTAGGAGAATTACGAAATGTCAGTGTGAATATTCCACTAATCCAAGCTATTAGAGACATTCCCAATTATTCCAAATCTATTAGAGAGCTATGCTGGAAGAAACAGGGATGAAAGAGGAAGGATCCCCCAACAGTCTATGTGATAGGAGACTTGGTAGAATTGGTGATGGGGAACACCCTTGCTGCTAAGTATTCTGACTCTAGAAGTCACGTTGTCAAGGTACAAATTAATGGCATTTCTCTCTCCAACACACTCATATATTTAGGAGAAGCCATTAATATCATGACTAAGCACACAATGGAGAGGTTAGGCCTCACTAATATTCAACAAAATACTATTGTTTTACAGTTGGCTGATCAATCTCTCGTAAGACTAGGAGGTGTTATAGAATATGTTTTCATTTTAGTGGATTAATGGGAATACCTGGTGGACTTTATGGTTCTGTACAAACAATTAAACTTGGGTGGCTATCCCTTACTTCATGTTCAACCATGGCTGGATACAACAGATTCCTATATTGGTTGTTGATCAAGAAACATGCACCTATCTCATGGTATTGTTTTCAAGGAACTCACATGGTATCCTCCTATGAAGCCAATGAAACAACAAGAATTTAAGTCCAAACCAGTTAACCCCACACTTTTTCATACAGTCGACATATCCCTCGACCCTATGGAGATCCTGTTTAAAGTTTTTAAAGCAATAAGGGTCACTTTTCTTCAATGATGAAGGAGAATCCTGCCATCTATGCTTACTTCCTTCCAAAGCCAAATGTTGATGTCTATAAATCTAGTCAACACAAGTGGAGATGACTTGTTCTTGAATTTCAACCAACTATTGAGCCTTGATGGAATATTTAAGCCTATGTTCCTAAAGAGTAAAACCAAGGTGAGGAGATTGAGGTTCACTCCGAATCCAAAAATTAGAGTTAGCCTCATTCTGGGAAACTGTCTGGAAGGAACTATCGCACTGCACATGATTGCTGACAAAACAAGAAAAAGCCCTCAGCTGAACATATCCTAAGTAATGAGAAGGGTTTGAATGAAGGTACATAGGGCAAGCCATTTTATGTAAATAAAGTTTGCATAGCAGGTTCTGCTCAGTGAAGCTACTTTCCATAGACGTCTCCAAAAATTGGGCAGAGGATGCCAATTCATAAGGTCTCCCTTCCTTTAATGCTTTTAATTTAAACAAAGTTAATTATTCATACAAAAATACAGGATAAGAGGGAGATGGATATCTGGAGCTCATCAATTCCTATGGGAGAGTGTACAATTGATGTTGATGTATTTGTAACGTGTATATATTATGTATTATGCCCCGATGTTTCTATCAGGAAGTATCTGTAATGTAATTGAGTCATGTCATACCCCAATTTTCCTATCGGGAGATCCAATAATGCAAACAAGCCATGTAAATTCATTGAGGTTAACCCTCCGTTGTGAGTCGGGGAAATAGTCCCCACAATTGAGTTAAGGTTAACCCTCCTTGTTGATCAGAAGGTAAATTCCCCACAGTTGTGGGGCACTAGGGTTATTAGACTCTCCTAGAGAAGTCTTCCCTGGTAAGTAATTGTTAAGTGAGGCTGGCATGTTGGATTGGAAATAAAGTGAACGAAAGAATATAAATAGAAGTGAGGCTCTCCTCATTTCTACATGACACACACTCACTCAACTGGGGCGCATGAGTGAGAGAGGAGAAGCTCTCTCAAGTGAGAGAGAGAACAGTTGTTGGAAATCATATTTGTTGTCTTTGGGTCTTACTAATGCCATTGGTTCTCATTCTATCTCTCAGGAAGTTGTGGGGTTTTCTCCTTTATGGTTTCCCCAAGGAAAATTCTTTGTGTCTCTTTCCTCTTGTGATTATTGTTGTGCATGTTATTCTCTGAGATAAGATCCTAATATCATATTGCTTAAATGATAAAAATATAACATGGTATCAGAGCTAACCTAAGAACAAGACACTATGTAGTTGTGGAATCTAGGATATCACCACAATCCATCAGCAAAATGAGTCTAGGCTACCTCTGCATTGAAGGGCGCATCTTTCTGTCAATGCAGAATTTGATTCCGGGCATTTCCAGTTTTTGCTGTGGGAAATTAGGGTTTTTTACATAAGAGGAATTTTTGAGTGAGCCTGGAATAGGATTTCTCTCCTCATCAAAATCAAATTTTAGAGACCAAGGTCGATATTTTTGGTTGTGTAAAGCTCCAGGAAATTCAAACCCTAGTTTGACCCCCAGCCTGAAAAACCTTAAAATACTAAAATAGGTAGTTTTGGTACATTCTCTATATCTCGGGATTGAAGAAGCCTCTAGGACCACAATTTTCACAAGACGAAGATAAAATCCTAATGTACCCTGTGTAAATATTTCAGCCTCATATTCGCTATATTCTGGGAGATATGTTTCCTCCAAATCATGGTTCTAGCCTCTTCTAAGATTCATCCCTAAACAGGACAGCTAGGGAGAATTGCTATATCTCGGGCTACAAATATCCAAATTAAATTTATCAAGATGTTACAGATAAGGCATAGAATTTAATTTCTATGGTAAAAATTTTATACCTTGATGATGAAACAGGGACACGTGATAGTCTGTACAAGTTCACTATGATGAATAGTTCTGAAATAAGTCACCTTGGGAGAACTCTCGTAAGTCCCAATTGGTGGCACCAATTCTAGTAAGACCTATGGTGTTGGAAAGAGTCTAGATGATGTTACCGTAGTACAAAATTTCAGACACAGAGGAGTGTTACTTTCATAGATACTACAGAAACAGTATCAGGCATTTATGCAGAAGAAATCGGTAAACTAGGGCTTCCTGTTCCGGGAGCTTCCCTCCACCGTTTTCAGAAAAGGGGTACATTGGACAGCTCACCTGGAAGATGTCTATCTTTATATCCAATCAGATATTAAATATTCCAAGTTTTGAAAATTAGGGTTTCTCTGACAAACCCTATATCAACCATCTCTGAAACAAGGATGGACACCTCAAATCGATAACATCTAATCTTTCGCTATTTACATTTGAGGTTCTCATCTCAAAATGACTAATCACACCAGCTTGATGACATGATTGGTGAAACTTTCAACTTCCAACCATGGAAGTATTGGATCTCACTGATTCTTGAAGAAAATGAAATTTGACACCTACATAAGTGGAAAGGTTCCAGTTCCAGAGGGAGATGAGGCTAAAAGCCTTACACAAGAAGAACTTGGTCAAGGCTAAGAAAACCATTGCTGATTCAATTAAAGATCACCTTATACCACAAATGTCTTTCCTAAAGACACCTAAATAGGTGTTTTTATTCCTTGACCAATCTATTTGAATGGAAAAACATAAATCAAAATATCACTTCAAGAAACTAGTTGAAGAATGTGAAGATCCAAAATGCAGAGACCATACAGTCATACTTCACAAGGGTGTCTCAAATCAAAGAACAAATTGAAGCAGTGGATGAAGAACTAGAGAATGAAGACATTGTGATAACCACCTTGAATAGCCTCCCAGGATCATGGGATTCATTCATTCAAGGAATGTGTGCCACAAGCAAGTGATTAATTTCAGCATATTCTGGGAAGAGCACACACAAGAAGAAGCTCAACTCATAATAAAAGAAAACAAGATGGGAGCAACTAAAGATCAAGATTTAATGATTCAAAGAAGATACCTCAAGAGATGAGGAATATGAAGAACTCAGTTCTTTAAGAAACTCTTCTCCATCTTAATCATTTGGATAAGAAATGGTGTTGTTATGAATGAAGAAGATGGTGAAGCAAAAAGAAGGAGTCTACCCACAAAACAAATAAAGATAAGTATTCAATTGTCATTTCATGATATTGTTTTGTTATGCATTTGTTTATATTCAGTTGATGTGTTATGCATGATAGAATGTTTGCATTAATGATAGTATACTACTAATATGCATGTGACGGGTAAGTAGCTCATGGTGCTATACAACTCTCCATTGCTACTTATCTAGAATGAAACCTCTTTACTAACATATTGGATTAGACGTGCACCATCTCAATGATGTCTTGGTAGAGATGGAAGGCATCTAGAAAGTTTCCGTGAGATATGGATGAATGTTGTATTGTCTAAAATAGTTGCATGATTATATCTTTATGCATAAGAATTTACCATTATGAATATGCATTATGAAATGTTTCTAACCATACAATTAGTGCATTTGACTTGTAGAAAAGATCACGTACAATCACCTACAAGAAAAGAAGGATGAGACTTGTTGCGAAGAACAAGTGACGACAGTTCAAGAAAGAATCCAAGATGAAGAATAATATGATGATACTTTCAAAGAAAGAATAAATATCAGACACGGTGCAGTTATGTGACACTATTGAGAAACATCATTGATAGAGAGCCTTCTAGCTATGAAGAAGTATCCAAGAAGAAAGGGAAGGAGAGTACCAGTTCAAGAATAATGATGTCTAGGATGCAGTATCAAGACCTGAAGGGAAGTCCGTAATGTCTTCCATATGGATCTACATGATCCAACATGTAGTAGATGGAAACATCATGGGATACAAGGCAAGATTCATATCACAAGGCTTCTCACATAAAGAAGGCATAGACTACGCATAGACATTTGCAGCCACTGGAAGATAAGACACATGATAGGCAAAGTCATGTGTGCAAATGAGAGAAGACCTTGTACGAGATTAGAATGCACCCATGGGATAACACACACATGAGGATATTTAATATCACCTAGAGTGATGATGATATTAACCTTTTCTACAATGTTGAAGATGAAAGCCTATAGAGGATGACAATCTCACAGATGGGTGCAAGAAGAACTTTTGAAAAGGTTCAAGGCAGAGGATCTTGGTATCTAGTGACTCTAGATGGATACATAGAATATTAGTAGAAAAGGAAGATACTTGTCACTTCAGTACAGAATGTTTCAATGCATAGAGTACAAAAGAAAGAGGGAGAATGATGCTTCGCTTCAAAGGGAGTGACTGCAGAAGATCTTGAGGTTCGACATGGTACAACATGAAGGAAATATTACTGATGACTCTAGGATTTACTAAGAGTAAAGTGGATTCCAACCTTTACTTCAAGGTTGAAGGTGGAAGACTAGTGATGCTCCTATTAAATTTCAATGAATTGTTCCTGACAGAAAAGAGGAACTCGTTAAGGTTGCAAGAAGGAGACTTGCTACCGAGTTTGAGATGAAGGACTTGGATATGATGCACTACTTTCTAGGCATGGAGGTGTGGTAGAATGTATATGGAATCTCCCTAGGATGAGATAAGTATGAACTATATATCCTAAAGAGGTTCAGATGATGGACTACAAGGCCATGACCACACCCATGGCATCGAACCTTAAGCTATTGTGTGATGCTTCATCAGAGATGATTGATGACGCGATGTATCATCAGATGATTTGTTCCTTGATATACCTGATGAATACGAGACCAGATATTTGCTTTGTTGTGAACACATTGAGACATGTTCACCTGATGGTTGCAAAGCATGCATTGAGGTACGTGAAGGGTACAATTGATTATGGGCTCAAGTATGAGGTGAATCAGAAGATTAACCTGGAAGGTTATGAGGATTCATATTGGGAAAGAAATGCCATTGATAGGAAGAGCACTTTGGGGTGCTACTTCAGTATGAGATCATATGTGATTTCTTGGTGTAGCAAGAAGCAATCCTGTGTGGCACTGAGTACAGCCGAGGAAAAATATGTTGCCACTTGCTCGGATATTTGGGAGGTAGTATGTTTCTTTTGAAAAACTACTATTCGATTTGATTGATATGACTTGAATTTGTGTATTATGCAGAGAGGAGTAGTGAAGCTCCAGTATGTGATCCAGATCAAGATCTCTCGAAAGAGGGTGTTCTAGCATAGCTGGTGAGATAGGTTGTCTGAGCATAAAATCCTAGTGAAGCTCATAAGTGGCTTAGACATAAACGGTCCTGTAGGTTGTCCTCGGATGTAATCGGTCCTAGCAAAACTCACATGTTATCCTTGGACATAATCATCCCATATATGATTCTATGCTAGAAATGGCTAGAGTGAAGTTTGAGTACTTCAGGGAGAAGCTTGGTGTTCACCAGATCGAGGTTCCTTCCAAGAGGAAGTGATGAGTCCGTAAGCCTTTCTGACATGGTGGTAGGCAGGGCCTCCCATGGTCAGATATAAGTGTTGTTCCCTTCTGACATGGTGAGAGGATTGGTTCCTTCCATGGTCAGATGTAAGTGCAGATACATTCTGATGTGATTGTGGGATGCGTTCCCACATGATCAGTGCAGAGACATTCTAATGTGATTGTGGGATGTGTTCCCACATGATCAGTGCAGAGACATTCTGATGTGATTGTGGGATGTGCTCCCACATGATCAGTGCAAAGACATTCTGATGTGATTGTGGGATGTGTTCCCATATGATCAGTGCAAAGCCATTCTGATGTGATTACGAGATGTGTTACCACATGATCAAATATAAGTGCGTAGCATCAATTGTATGATGCTCATCAGCAAATTCAAATGTATGTGCAAATTGCTTAGCGAACCCTTCCTATTCTTAGGTTTCTTTTCACAATTCCATAGATGTATACCAGGTTCCAGGTGTCATTTCCAATGTATGTATGAAATGATGTACCCACTCCTGCCTCGAGTATTCCTCAAATGTGATGCGACAATGATTAAAATGTTCCACAGGGTTTGCTAATCCCGAATACTTATGGTTTACCAGTGTGACCTCTTCTCTGATTCTAACTTCCATCAATGTTCTGCACTATGGCTAGTTTGTTATAGACTTCTTATATGCACCCCACCATCTAGTAGGTGTATCTTTTATGGCATGATCCAGCACGGACAAGTGCCGCGATTCCATTACAAGTCCTTCAAACTCGTTTAAGAAGGTCACAAGGTTAGGTAAACCCTCATACATGGGTAGCTCATGCAGCTCATTCTCCATCGATCGCACGTACCTGGTAACTCTCATGCATCTCCTCATAGATACTTCATGTAGTATGTTTTGCCAATTCTCCAAAGCTTTCCCCAAGTCGTATGTGCAAGAACTAGCACTCTTCCATATTAGGTTCCCATCTATGGTTGGGTTGATGTAGTGCTCTTGTAGTGTAGTAACATTGCAGATTTCGTCGAGATAGTCAGCTTGGCCATCATTATATACGGGCTCGATGTATCTCTGTCCTTCTAATGGGTCAATGGGCGACACCAATCTCATCTCATTATCCTCGAACAAGAGGATGTGTTTCTTGAAGTTTGTAATGGTTTGGTTGTCAACAGCCTAATCTATCCCTATCAATTCAAGATATGGGTTGGTGTCATCAACAATATTTATGACCTCAAAATCCGCAAACGTGTGCAACCCTTCAACATCGAGGTGGACCCAAATCAAGCATCCAATGGGCAAGACCTTTGCCTGATTTGCAATTCACAACTAGATGGGAGACCATTCCAGGTGTGGCTTTCCCATACTTTCACAAGTTTGTCTTGTTAAGATATTGAAATCAAAACCCAGGTCTAAACTAATGTAATCCATGTCGTAGTCACCTATCTGCGTGGTCATTCTTAACTCACTACCAGTTTTGAACTTCTTTCTCACTTGATTAACCTTCTTTTCAAATCGTGGATCTATGGGAATCTCTTCAATCATTTCCTGCAGTTCTTTAATAGCATATTTATATTATATTAGCATTAAGCAACTTGACAAAAAGGATGTGAGCTTACTAATCTCTTATGGAGCATTCTTCTGAAAAATGCACTGAAATCATTAAGGAATCTCCTTTACTCCTTCTAACATTGTTGGTTCTACTGAATCCAAAAAATTGGGCCATACCTCTAAGAATGTTTCCTTTTGTTTCTAGGCATTGAATGATGCCTTCTTCTGTGTCGCAGTTCATACCTACGGTTGCAGTTGTTCTTGTGCTTTATCTTGATCATCTCATGTCGCAGCTACTCCTCGTGTTACGACAACAAAATTCAAATCTCATCGTTCAACTGCAATCATATGAACATTCATGTTAGTATTTGTGTTTTCATTCTACCCAGAGTACATTTTGCGATGGTCCTTGCTTGCCATTTTGCGATCAACTGAGGACATTGCTCCACATTATGGTCCTATCCCTTCCAGTATGAACATTTCTTCACAAGTTCTAAGTAATATCTGGTGTAGTGACCCATTTTTCCACAGTTATAGCACATAACTTGGTCTCTCCCTCTACAAAATCCTCCTCCCCCACCTCTTCCTCTGAAGTTTCCACCACCCCTTCCCTGTGGGTGTGGTTGTTGCGGTGGGTATTGGTTCTGCTGGTAGTGATTTTTTTTTGTGTACGACTACTGAGGCCTGTACTGAGGTTAATACTGATTTTGGTATTGATTGGGTGGGAACTGTGCAGGATGATACGATGCTTGTGCAAGTTCATCCTAAGCTATCCCCTCATTTTTCATTAAGTAGGTGTCGAAAGTCTTTTCTTTCAAGAGCTTGTATGCTCTGTAATCTTTTTCTTCATGTCCTACTGACTTAAAAAACTTACAAAAAATATTTGCTGGGGTACTCACAATATTCTGTAGGTATAGGCACTCATCGTCGCGATGCCCTCTAAACTAGCATATCCGACACCATGGTATTCCTTGGCCATTTAATGGGTTTGGTGGCGCACCTGATGCCATATGGTTCATGAAGGCCAGATAGTTACCCTTAGTGTTCCCATCTGTTATGCACTTCATGCACCACAAATATTCTTGTGCTTCCTTTCCCTTTTTGATGTCCTGTAGCTGTATCGTTAGATTAGCCAACTATGACTGAATATGTACCATTCCTGTGGCATCATCGCCAATGGGAGAGGCTTCTAGCTTCATTGCCAACTCTAGTGCTTATGTCTATGACTCAATATTATGTTGCATTAATGGTCCTCAGATGTGTGGTAATAACGTGACAATAAACCACTTTTTATGTGGTACATCTGGCATTTGGAAGCCTACCTTGGCCATCAAAGTTTTAAACCGTTGGTCAAAGTCTCATACTGATTCTCTCAGTGCTTGCTTTATCTCCTTGATCTCATTGATGCACTGTGATTCATATTTAGGTTTTCTGAACTCAGAGATCATTGTAGCTCTGATCTTGTCAAGGGTAATTTGTGGTGTTCTAGTCAATACGACATAGAACTTCATAAACCAATATAGCGCATGACCCCTCAGAGTCGTGATCATTTGTGCCTTATTTATGTCTACATTATGGCCTAATCGAACCATCCAAACAACTTCATAGAGGAACTAATGTTGCTTTGGATATTCTACACGATTTCCATTGAATGTGAGTAACCGAATGTCTGCCCCAGCCATTGATTTGGCATCGGGGTTCTCTGGAAAAGGATTCAAAGGAGGTGAACCCTCTTTCCTGCTAGCTGTAGTACTAGCACTATTGGTATTATCAGTCCTTTCTAGGGATGAGAATATTGTTCTCACCGGCGGTGATACTCCTAGTGTAATGTAGTTGCATCCTAATCTTGGTGTCTCTACAGATTCTTCTGATTCCTTTGCTCCTTCCGATATTGGGCTATAGTCCTCCTCTTCATCACAAGACCCTTCGTCTTTGTGCGACTGACATTCATGTTCACTCTCCTCAAGCAAACTAGGATTTTGTCGCCCTCTTTCGATCTTTCTTCTTTTCCCTGATCTGAATCTCCTTCCACTCCTAAGGAATCTAGCTTCTAATTTAGGTTTTGTGCTTCCTAGGAACATTTCAACTCATCCTTTGCCATTTTCTTAAGAGGTTATCTACAACATAGCCTCCCTCATGGGAACGTGACTCAACTACTCAACCGCAAGATACCCTTATCATAGATGAGAATTTTAATCCATGTCCTAATAGATAGCAAATATCTTCTACAGGGTCCTTGGAAAAAAATTATTTTAGCCTCACTAAATGAGGTTATAGTATCTACTGCAAACTCAGTGATGTATCCTTGTAAGATACTGTCAACCCAGAAATCAAAAGCTCTAGAGATAACATTACTTACATTGGTTATCTCATGGACCAACTGATCATTCCACTCGACGGGTTATCTCCTCAGGAACATCGCTTGTCCGATCACCAATATTGAAATCCATTCGTACAATATAACAGGGAACTCTGCAAAGAAGATCTCATGGATATCATAGTATCTGTACTTATCCACCCAGTTTTCTGCACTCCATCGTGATCCTATGCTTTCCTCTTGCGTGAATGCTAGCATTTTAGAGTCTAGCCAATCTTCTATATCTTTCTTCTTCAGGTGCCACAACATTTCCCTTGGCTCAATCAATTAAGGGTCCCATCAAGGCATCTAGAAAGTTTCCGTGAGATATGGATGAAGCTTGTATTGGCTAAAATAGTTGCATGATCATATATTTATGCATAAGAATTTTTCGTTATGAATATGCCTTATGAAATGTTTCTAACCATACAACTGCTGCATATGACTTGTAGGAAAGATCGTGTACAATCACCTACAAGCAAAGAAGGTTGAGACATGTTCTGAAGAACAAGTGACAACAGTTCGAGAAATAATCCAAGATGAAGAATAATATGACAAATGCAATGACATCATTAATGAAGAAGTAGCCAAGAAGAAAGGGAAGACCAGTTCAAGAAGAATGATGTCTAGGATGCAGTATCGAGACCTAAAGGGAAGTTCATTGTTCCATCATGCAGTAGATAGAAACATCGTGGGATACAAGGAAAGATTTGTAGCACAAGGATTCTCACAAAAAGAAGGCATAGACTACGAAGAGACATTTGCAGCCATTGGAAGTCAAGACACATGACAGACAGACTCATGTGCGCAAATGGAAAAAGGCCTTTTACAAGCTCACAAGGCACCCATGGGACAACACAGACATGAGGAGCTTGAATATCACCTAGAGTGGTGAAGATATTAACCTTTGCTACAAGGTTGAAGATGAAATCCTATAGAGGATGAGAAGCTCACAGATGGGTGTGAGAAGAACATTTTCAAGATAAAGGATCTTGGTATCTAGTGACCCTAGATGGATACATATAATATTAGTAGTAGATGAAGTTACGTGTCACTCCAGTACATAATGTTTCAGTGCATAAAGTAAATAATATGGAGGGAGAATGATGCTCCACTTTAGAGGGAGTAACTGCAAAAGATATAGAGGTTCGACATTGTATGACAGGATGAATAGCTTACTGATGACTCTAGGATTTACTGAGAGTAAAGTGTATTCCAACATTTTCTTCAAGGTTGAAGGTGGAAGACCAGTGATGCTCCTGTTATATGTCGATGACTTCTTCCCTGACAGAAAAGAGGAACTCATTAAACTTGCAAGAAGGAGACTTGTTGCTGAGTTCGAGATCAACGACTTGGATATGATGCACTGATTTCTAAGTATGGAGGTGTGACAGAATGTGGATGAAATCCCCCTGGGACAAGGGAATTATGTAGTAGAGATCCTGAAGAGGTTCAGGATGATTGACTGCAAGGCATGACCACACCTATGCCAACGAACCTAAAGCTATTGAGTGTTTCTTCATCAGAGATGGTTGATGTCATGATGTATCATTAGATGATTTGTTCCTTGATGTACGTGACAAACACGAGACCAGATATTTGCTTTACGTTGAACAACTTGAGCTAGTTTCTGACAAATCCTAAACATGTTCACCTAATTGCTATAAAGCATATTCTGAGGTACCTAAAGGGTACGATTGGTTATGGGCTCAAGTATGATGTGAATCAAAAGTTTAACCTGGAGGGTTATGTTGATTCAGATTGGCCATGAAGTGTTGCAGATAAAAAGAGCACCTCGAGGTGCTGCTTCAATATGGGATCAGGTGTGATCTCTTGGTTTAGCAGGAAGCAATCCTGCATAGTACTGAGTACAGCTAAAGTAGAGTATGTTGCAGTTTGTTGGGCTAGTTGTGAGGCAGTATGGCTCAGGAAGCTACTATCTAAGTTATTTGATCTCCCGTTGGATGCTACCTGTATCTTCTGTGACAACCAGAGTTGTGTGAAGTTGTTTGAGAACTCGATGTTCCATGACAGGTCAAAGCACATCAAGATCAAATATCATTATATCAAGGATATGGTGCAAAGAGGAGAATTGAAGCTCTAGTATGTTGTGACAGATGAGCATATAGCAGATGTGTTGACCAAATCACTAGCTAGGGTGAAGTTTGAGTACTTCAGAGAGAGGTTTTGTGTTCTTCAGATAGAAGATACTTCAAGGAAGAAGTGATGGGACACATTTGCAGGAGCCATTCCAAGCATGGTAGGAGGATCCTTCCCATGGCTGTGGATGTAAGCACTATGTGATGAGCATTGGGATGATGCTTCAGTTTCTGCTATGGTGATGATCAAGATGATCATATGATGATGATATGCATCAGGATTATGCTGTGATGAGTATCAGGATGATACTCTCTGGATATATTGTACACATAAGCATGTAAAAGATCATGAGAGTTTCGATATTATGTGTTCAGATGCTCTTTTGAGGTTTTGCTACAAGTTGGTCATGGACAGCTTGTGTAGGTAGCATAGAAAAGGTCATGGGAGATCCTATAGTCTGTGCTAGGATGCTATTTAAAGGTTTTTCTAGAGGTAGCATAGAAAAGATCCTGGGAGATCCTATAGTATATGGTAGGATTCTCTTTCGATGTTTTGCTATAGGTATCATAGAAAAGATCTTGTGAGATCCTATAGTCTGTGCTAGGATTCTATTTCGAGGTTTTGCTACTAGAGGAATGTAATCAGCCTTGGAGATCGATTGGTTGAGCTATGTGCTCGTAAAAGTACTAGGATCCTCTTTAGAGTTATTGTAGGTTGCAAGAAACTTTTTGAAGGTTTAAATTGCCTGACAACATAGAAAAGGTCCTGGGAGATCCTATAGTCCGTGCTAGGATGCTCTTTCATGGTTTTTTGGTGGTAGTCACATAGAAAATATCATAGGAGATCCTATAGTCCATGCTAGGATGCTCTTTCGAGGTTTTGTGATGGTCGCATGTAAAAGAGCCTTGGAGATCCTATAGTCTGTGCTAGGATTCTCTTTCAAGGTTTTGTTGACACATGTCATCATCCCTGAGGATTCCATAGTATGGCCAAAGATGATAAAGACCTACAGAAGCCATTCTATGGGAGAATGGAGGCACTTGGTTAGTTACCTGGAAAAGATCCTGGGAGATCCTATAGTATATGGTAGGATGCTCTTTCGATGTTTTGCTACAGGTATCATAGAAAATATCCTGGGAGATCCTATAGTCTGTGCTAGGATTCTATTTCGAGGTTTTGCTACTAGAGGAATGTAATCAGCCCTGGAGATCGATAGTTTGAGCTCTATGCTCGTAAAAGTACTAGGATTCTCTTTAGAGTTATTGCAAGTTGCAAGAAACTTTTTAAAGGTTTAAAATGCCTGACAACATAGAAAAGGTCCTGGGAGATCCTATAGTCCGTGCAAGGATGCTTTTTTGTGGTTTTGTGCTAGTAGTCACATAGAAAATATCCTAGGAGATCCTATAGTCCATGCTAGGGTGCTCTTTCGAGGTTTTGTGATGGTCACATGTAAAAGATCCTTGGAGATCCTATATTCTGTGCTAGGATGCTCTTTCAAGGTTTTGTTGACACACGTCATCAACCCTGAGGATTCCATAGTATGGCCAAAGATGATGAAGACCTACAGAAGCCATTCTTTGGGAGAATGGAGGCCCCTAGTCAGTTACTAGGAAATTGATGCAGTCTGGGACTGAAGCTCAGCTTAGTGCTAAGAGTCAATTCTCTGGGAGAATGAAAGCACATGGTCAGCTACCAGGAATTTGTTTAAGTCTAGGGCTGACAATCAACCTAGAGCTGAGAGCCATTCTTTGAGAATGAAAGATGTAAGTGTTGGGAGAGCCATTCTGACATGGTTCTTGGATGTGTTTCTCTCATGGTCAGATATTTACATTTGAGGTACTCATTTTAAAATGACTAATCACACCAGCTTGATGACAATCTTAGTGAAATTTTCAACTTCCAACCATGGAATTATTGGATCTCACTAGTTATTGAAGCAAATGAAATTGGACACCTACATAAGTGGAAAGGTTTCAATTCCAGAGGGAGATGAGGCTAAAATCATTACACAAGAATAAATTGGTTAAGGCCAAGAAAACCATTGTTGATTCAATTAAGGATCACCTTATACACAAGTGTCTTTCCTAAAGACACCTAAATAGATTTTTTTATTCCTTGACCAAGCTATTTGAAGGGAAGAACATAAATCAAAATATCACTTCAAGAAACCAGTTGAAGAATGTGAAGATCCAGAATGCAGAGACCATACAGTCATACTTTACAAGGGTCTCTCAAATAAAAGAACAAATTGAAGCAGCGGATGAAGAACTAGAGAATGAAGAAGTTTTGATAACCACCTTGAATAGCCTCCCAGGATCATGGGATTCATTCATTCAAGGAATGTGTGCCAAAAGGAAGTGATTACTTTTAGCAGATTCTGGGAAGAGCACACACAAGAAGAAGCTCGACTCATAATAAGAGAAAAGAAGATGGGAGCAATTGAAGATCAATATTTCACAATTCAAAGAAGATACCTCAAGAGATGAGGAATATGAAGAACTCAATTCTTCAAGAAACTATAATCCATATTAAGCATTTGGATAAGAAATGATGTTGTTATGAATGAAGAATATGGTGAAGCGGAAAGAAGGAGTTTACCCAGAAAAAAAATAAAGATAAGTATTCAATTGTCATTTCATGATATTGTTTTGTTATGCATTTGTTCATATTCAGTTGATGTGTTATGCATGATAGAATGTTTGCATTAATGATAGTATACTATTAATATGAATGTGATGGGTAAGCAGCTCATGGTGCTATAAACTCTCCATTTCTACTTATCTAGAATGAAACCTCTTTGTCGACATATTGGATTAGTGCACAATCTCAATGATGTCTTGGTAGAGATGGAAGGCATCTAGAAAGTTTTCGTGAGATATGGATGAATGTTGTATTGTCTAAAATAGTTGCAAGATTATATCTTAATGCATAATAATTTACCATTATGAATATGCATTGTGAAATGTTTCTAATCATACAACTGGTGCATTTGACTTGTACAAAAGATTGCATACAATCTCCTACAAGAAAAGAAGGATGAGACTTGTTGCGAAGAACAAGTGATGACAGTTGAAGAAAGAATCCAAGATGAAGAATAATATGATGATACTTTCAAAGAAAGAAGAAATCTTAGACACAATGCAGTTATGCGACACTGTTGAGCGACATCATTTATACAGAGCCTTCCAGCTATGAAGAAGTAGCCAAGAAGAAAGGGAAGGAGACTACCCGTTCAAGAAGAATGATGTCTATGATGCAGTATCAAGACCTGAAGGGAAGTGTGTAATGTTGTCCATATGGATCTACATGATCCAACCTACAGTATATGGAAACATCGTGGGATACAAGTCAAGATTCGTAACATGAGGCTTCTCATAGAAAGAAGGCATAGACTACGAAGAGACATTTGTAGCCACTGAAAGATAAGATACATGACAGGCAGAGTCATGTGTGCAAATTAGAGAATACCTTGTATGAGCTTAGAAGGCACCCATGGGATATCACAGACATGAGGATATTTAAGATCACCTAGAGTGATGACGATCTTAACCTTTGCTACAATGTTGAAGATGAAAGGATATAGAGGATGACAAGCTCACATATGGGTGCAAGAAGAACTTTTGTAAAGGTTCAAGATAGAGGATATTGGTATCCAGTGACCCTAGATGGATACATAGAATATTCGTAGCAGAGGAAGCTACTTGTCACTCCAGTACATAATGCTTTAGTGCATAGAGTATGAAAGACAGAGGGAGAATGAAGCTTCACTTCAGAGAGAGTGACTGCAGAAGATCTTGAGGTTCGAAATGGTACAACAGGATGGACATATTACTGATGAATCTAGGATTTACTGAGAGTAAAGTGGATTCCAACCTTTACTTCAAGGTTGAAGGTGGAAGACCAGTGATGCTCCTGTTAAATGTCGATGACTTGTTCCTGACAGAAAATAGGAAATCATTAAAGTTGCAAGGAGACATGCTTCTGAGTTCGAGATGAAAGACTTGGATATGATGCACTACTTTCTAGGCATGGAGGTGTGGAAGAATGTAGACGGAATATCCCTAGGACAAGGGAACTATGCAATAGATATCCTGAAGAGGATCAGGATGATGGACTACAAGGCCATGAACACACCCAGGGAATCGAACCTAAAGCTATTGCGCGATGCTTCATCAGAGATGATTGATTCCATGATGTATCGTCAGATGATTTGTTCCTTGAAATACCTGACGAATACGAGACCAACCAAACTTGTGAACACATTGAGACATGTTCACTTTATGGTTGCAAAGAATGCATTTGAGGTATGTGAAGGGTACAGTTGATTATGGGCTCAAGTATGAGGCAAATCACAAGATTAACCTGGAAGGTTATGAGGATTCGGATTGGGCAGGAAATGCCATTGACAGGAAGAGCACTTTGGGGTGCTACTTTAGTATGAGATCAAGTGTGATTTCTTGGTGTAGCAAGAAGCAGTTTTGCGTGGCACTGAGTATAGCCAAGGAAAAATATGTTGCCACTTGTTTGGGTATTTGGGAGGTAGTATGTTTCTTTTGAAAAACTACTATTTAATTTGATTGATCTGACATGAATTTGTGTATGATGCATAGAGGAGCAGTGAAGCTCTAGTATGTGATCTATATCAAGATCTCTCGAAAGAGGGAGTTCTAGCATAGCCGGTGAGATATTTTGTCTGAGCATTAAATCCTCGCGAAGCTTGTAGGTGGCTTAAACGTAAATGGTCCTATAGGTTGTTCTCAGATGTAATCGGTCCTGGAGAAGCTCACAATTTATCCTTGGACGTAATCATCCATGATATGATTCTATGCTAGAAATGGCCAGATTGAAGTTTGAGTACTTCAGGCAAAAGCTTGGTGTTCACCAGATCGAGGTTCCTTCCAAGAGGAAATGATGAGTCCGTGAGGCTTTCTCACATCATGGTAGGTGGGGCCTCCCATGGTCAGATATAAGTGTTGTGCCTTTCTGACATGGTGAGAGGATCGGTTCCTTCCATGGTCAGATGTAAGTGTAGATACATTCTGATGTGATTGTGTGATGTGTTCCCACATGATCAATGCAGATACATTCTGATGTGATTGTGGGATGTGTTCCCACATGATCAATGCATAGAAATTATGATGTGATTGTGGGATGTGTTCCCATATTATCAGTGCAGAGCCATTCTGATGTGATTGTGGGATGTGGTCCCACATGATCAGATATAAGTGCACAACATCAACTATACGGTGCTCATCAGCAAATTCAAATGTATGTGCAAATTGCTTAGCAATATTTTCCTAGTATCGGGTTTCTTATTGCAATTCCATAGATGTATACCAGGTTCTAGGTGTCATTTCCAATGTATGTATGAAATGATGTACCCACTCCTACCTCGGATATTCTGCAAATGCAATGCGACAATGATTAAAATGTTCCACAGGGTTTGCTAACCCTGAATATTTATGGTTTACTAGGGTGACCTCTTCTTAGAATCTGACTTCCATCAATCTTCTGCACTATGGCCAATTTGTTATAGACATCCTATGCACACCCCACCATCTAGCGGGCATAGATTTTATGACATGATCCAGTGTGGACAAGCGCTCCGATTCCATTATAATTCCTTCAAACTTGTTTAAGAAGGTCACAAGGTTAGGTGAACCCTCATAGGTGGGTAGCTCACGCAGCTCATTCTCCACCCATCGCACGTACCCGGTAACTCTCGTGCATATCCTCATAGATACTTCATGTAGTATGTTCTACCAATTCTCCAAACCTTCCCCTGAGTCGGATGTGTAGGAAATAGCACTCTTCCATATTAGGTTCCCATCTGCTATCGGATTGATGTAGTCCTCTTGTAGTGCAGTAACATTGTACATTTGGTCGAGGTAGTCAACCTGGCCATCATTATATATGGGCTTGACATATCTTTGTCCTTCTAATGGGTCAATGAGAGACACCAATATCATCTCATTATCCTTGAATGAGTGGATGTGTTTCTTGAATTTTGTAATGGTTTGGTTGTCAATATCCCAATCTATCCCCAGCAATGAGGTATATGGGTTTGTGTCATTAACAATATTCATGACTTCAAAGTCCACAAATGTGTGCAACCCTTCAACATTGAGGGGGACCTGACTCAAGCGTCCAATGGGTAGGACCTTCACCTGATTTGTAAGTCACAGCTAGATAGGAGACCAGTATAGGTGTGGCTTTTCCCTAATTTTTCTAGGTTTGTCTTTTTAAGATATTGAAATCAAACCCCTGGTCTAAACTAATGTAGTCACCTATCTGCGTGGTCATTCTTAACTCACTTCCAGTTTTGAACTTCTTTCTCACTTGATTAACCTTCTTTTCAGGCTGTGGATCTATGGGAATCTCTTCTATCATTTCCTACAGTTCTGTAATAACATATTTATATTATATTAGCGCTAAACAACTTGACAGAAAGGATATGAGCTTACTAACCTTTTGTGGAGCATTCTTCTGAAATATGCACTGAAATTGTTAAGGCATCTCCTTAACTCCTTCTGACATCGATGGTTCTACTGAATCCACAAACTTGGGTCATACCTCCAATATTGTTTCCTTTTGTTTCTAGGCATCGAATGGTTCCTTCTTCTGTGTCATAGGTCATACTTGTGGTTGCTATTGTTCTTGTACTTTATCCTGATTAGCTCCTATCGCAGCTCCTCCTCGTGTTACGAAAACAACATTCAGATCTCATGGTTCAGCCGCAATCATCTGAACATTCATGTTAGGATTTGGGTTTTCATTCTCCACAGAGTTAGGTCCTACGATGGTCCTTGCTTGCCATTTTGCGATCAACTGAGGACATTGCTCCACATTATGGTTCTGTCCCTTATAGTATGAACATGTCTTTACAAGATCTAACTAATCTCTGGCGTAGTGACCCATTTGTCCATAGTTATAGCACATAACTTGACCTCTTCCTCTACCAAATCCTCCTCCCCCACCTCTTCGTATGAATTTTCCACCACCCCTTCCCTGTGGGTGTGGTTGCTGCAGTGGGTACTGGTTCTGCTGGTAGTGTGGCTGGTAGTGATTTTTTTGCGCATATGAATGCTGAGGTGTGTACTGAGGTTGATACTAATTTTTGTATTGATTGGGTGGCAACTGCACAAGCTGATACGATGCTTGCACCAGTTCAGCTTGAGCCATCCCCTCATTTTTCATTAAGTAGGTGTTGAAAGTCTTTTCTTTCAAGAGCTTGTATGCTCTGTATTCTTTTTCTTCATGTCCTACTGACTTACAAAACTTACAAAAAATATTTTCTAGGGTACTCACAATATTCTGTAGGTATATGCACTCATCTTCGCGATGCCCTCTAGACTAGCATATCCAACACCATGGTAGTCCTTGGCCATTTAATGGGTTTGGGGCACCTGACGCAATATAGTTCATGAATGCTGGATAGTTATCCTTAGTGTTCCCATCTTTTTTGCACTTCATGCACCATAAATCTTCTTGTGCTTAATTTCCTTTCTTGATGTCCTATAGCTAAATCATTATATTAGCCAACTGTGACTGAATCTGTACCATTCATGTGGCATCGTCGCCAATGGGAGAGGCTTCTAGCTTCATCACCAACTCTAGTGTTTATGTCTGTGACTCAATATTATGTTCCATTAATCGTCCTCAGATGTGTGGTAATAACGCGACAATAAACCACTCTTTATGTTGTACATCCAACATTTGGAATCTTACCTTGGCCATCAAAGTTTTAAACTGTTGGTCAAAGTCCCATACTGATTCTCCCAGTGCTTGTTTTATCTCCTTGATATCAGAAACACTGTGATTCATATTTAGGTTTTCTGAAATCAAAGATCATTGCAACTTAGATCTCGTCAAGGGTATTTTGCGGTGTTCTAGTTGGTGCAGCACAGAACTTCATAAACCAATATAGCGCATGACCCCTCATAGTAATGATCATTTGTGCCTTCTTTATGTCTACATTATGGAATAACGGAATGATCCAAACAACTTCATAGAGGAGCCAATGTTTCTTTGGATCTTCTGCGCCATTTCCATTGAATGTGGGTAACCAAATGTCTACCCCAACCATTGAGTTGGCATCAGGGTTCTTTGGAAGAGGATTCAAAGGAGGTGAACCCTCTTTCCAGCTAGTCGCAGTACTATCACTATCGGTATTATCAGTCCTTTCTAGGGATGAGAATATTGATCTCATCGGCGGTGATACTCCTGGTGTGTTGTAGTTGCATCCTGATCTTGGTGTCTCTACATATTCTTCTGATTCCTTTGCTCCTTCTGATATTGGGCTATATTCCTCCTCTTCGTCACAAGACCCTTCATCTTCATGTGACCAATGTTCGTGTTCACTCTCCTCGAATAGACTAGGATTTCATCCCCCTCTTTCAATCTTTCTTCTTTTCCCTGATATGAATCTCCTTCCACTCCTTAGGAATCTAGCTTCTAATTTAGGTTTTGTGCTTCTTGGGAACATTTCAACTCATCCTCTCCCATTTCTTAAGATTTCGTCTGCAACATAGCCCCCATCACAGGTACATGACTCAACTAATCAACTGCAAGATACCCTTCTCATAGATGATCATTTTAATCCATGTACTAATAGATAGCAAGTATCTTCTGTGGGGTCCTTGGAAAAAATTTATTTTAGCGTCACTATATGAGTTTATAGTATCTATTGCAAACTCAGTGATGTATCCTTACAAGATACTGTCAACCCAGAAATCAAAATCTCTAGAAATAGCATTACTTACATTGGTTATCTCGTGGACCAACTGATCATTCCATTTGACAGTTTCTCTCCTCAGGAACATCAGTTGTCCTGTCACCAACCTTGAAAACCATTCGTACAATATAACATGCAACTCTACATAGAAGATCTCATGAATATAAGAGTATATGTACTTATCCACCCAGTTTTCTGCACTCCATCGTGATCACGTGCTCTCCTCTTGTGCTAATGCTAGTATTTTAGAGTCTAGCCAATCTTCTATCTCTTTCTTCTTCGGGTGCCAGAACATTTCCCTTGGCTCAATCAATTAAGGGTCCCATCAAGGCATGTACAAAGTTTCCATGAGATATGGATGAAGCTTGTATTGGCTAAAATAGTTGCATGATCATATATTTATGCATAAGAAGTTTTCATTATGAATATGCCTTATGAAATGTTTCTAACCATACAACTGGTGCTTATGACTTGTAGGAAAGATCGTGTACAATCACCTACAAGAAAAGAAGGTTGAGACTTGTTCCGAAGAACAAGTGACAATAGTTCAAGAAATAATACAAGATGAAGAATAATATGACGAATGCAGTGACATCATTGATGAAGAAGTAGCCAAGAAGAAAGGGAAGACCAATTCAAGAAGAATGATGTCTGGGATGCAGTATCGAGACCTAAAGGGAAGTTTGTTGTTCCATCATGCAGTAGATGGAAACATCGTGGGATACGAGGAAAGATTTGTAGCACGAGGCTTCTCACAAAAAGAAGTCATGGACTACGAAGAGACATTTGCAGCCATTGGAAGTCAAGACACATGACAGACAAAATCATGTGTGCAAATGAAAAAAGGCCTTGTACGAGCTCAAAAGGCACCCATGGGTTAACACAGACATGAGGAGCTTGAATATCACCTAGAGTGGTGAAGATATTAACCTTTACTACAAGGTTGAAGATGAAATCCTATAGAGGATGACAAGCTCACAGATGGGTGTGAGAAGAACATTTTCAAGATAAAGGATCTTGGTATCCAATGACCCTAGAGGGATACATAGAATATTAGTAGGAGAGGAAGCTACTTGTCACTCCAGAAGATACCAAGGTTTGACATGGTACGACAAGATGGATAGCTTACTGATGACTCTAGGCTTTGCTGAGAGTAAAGTGTATTCCAACCTTTTCTTCAAGGTTGAAGGTGGAAGACCAGTGATGCTCCTGTTATATCTCGATGACTTGTTCCTGATAGAAAAGAGGAACTCATTAAAGTTGCAAGGAGGAGACTTGCTGCCGAGTTCAAGATGAAGGACTTGGATATGATGCACTACTTTTTAAGTATAGAGGTGTGACAGAATACGGATGAAATCTCCCTGGGACAAGGGAAGTATGCAGTAGAGATCGTGAAGAGGTTCAGGATGATGGACTACAAGGCCATGACCACACCTATGGCATCGAACCTAAAGCTATTGAGTGTTTCTTCATCAGATATGGTTGATGCTATGATGTATCGTTAGATGATTTGTTCCTTGATGTACCTAACAAACATGAGACCAGATGTTTGCTTTGCGGTGAACAACTTGAGCCAGTTTCTGCCAAATCCTAAACATGTTCACCTAATTGTTGTAAAGCATATTTTGAGGTACCTGAAGGGTACGATTTATTATGGGGTCAAGTAGGATGCAAATCAAAATTTTAACCTAGATGGTTATGTTGATTCAGATTGACCAGGAAGTGTTGCGGATAGAAAGGGCACCTCAAGGTGTTGCTTCAGTATGGGATCAGGTGTGATCTCTTGGTTTAGCAGGAAGCAATCCTGTGTAGCACTCAATACACCTAAAGCAGAGTACGTCATAGCTTGTTTGGCTAGTTGTTAGGTAGTATGGCTCAGAAAGCTACTATCTAAGTTATTTGATCTCCCATTGGATGCTACCTGTATCTTCTGTGACAAATAGAGTTGTGTGAAGTTGTCTGAGAACCCAGGGTTCCACAATAGGTCAAAGCACATCGAGATCAAATATCACTATATCAGGGATATGGTGTAGAGAGGAGCATTGAAGTTCCAGTATGTTGTGATAGATGAGCAAATAGCAGATGTGTTGACCAAACCACTAGCCAGGGTGAAGTTTGAGTACTTCAGAGAGAGGCTTGGTGTTCTTCAGATAGAAGATACTTTGAGGAAGAAGTGATGGGACACATTTTCATGAGCCATTCCAAGCATGGTGGGAGGATCCTTCCCATGGCTATGGATGTAAGCATTGTGGTATGAGTATCGGGATGATGCTTCAATTTCTACTATGATGATGATCAGGATGATCATATGATAATGATATGCATCAGGATGATGCTGTGATAAGAATCAAGATGATACTTTGTGGATAGATTGTACAGATAAGCATGTAAAAGATCCTCAGAGATTCAATAGTCTATGCTCGGATACTCTTTTGAGGTTTTGCTACAGGTTGGCCGAGGACAGGTTGTGTAGGTAGCAGAGAAAAGATCCTGGGAGATCCTATAGTCTGTTTTAGGATTCTATTTAAAGGTTTTTCTATAGGTAGCATAGAAAAGATTGTGGGAGATCCTATAGTATGTGTTAGGATCCTCTTTCAAGGTTTTGCTACAGGTATCATAGAAAATATCTCGGGAGATCCTATAGTCTGTGCTAGGATTCTATTTCAAGGTTTTGCTACTTGAGGCATGTAATCAGCCTTGTAGATCCAATAGGTTGAGCTATGTGTTCATAAAAGTACTGGGATGCTCTTTACAGTTCTTGCAGGTTGTAAGACACTCTTTTGAGGTTTTTCCTGACAACATGGAAAAGATCTTGGGAGATCCTATAGTCTATGCTAGGATTCTCTTTCATGGTTTTGTGGTGGTAGTCACATAGAAAATATCCTGGGAGATCCTATAGTCTGTGCTAGGATGCTCTTTCGAGGTTTTGTGATGGTCACATGTAAAATATCCTTGGAGATCCTATAGTCTGTGTTAGGATTCTCTTTCAAGGTTTTGTTGACACATGTAATCATCCCTAAGGATTCCACTGTATGGCCAAATATGATGAAGGAACCTGGTCAGTTACCAAGAAATTGATTCAGTCTAGGACTGAAGCTCGGCTTAGTGCTAAGAGGCCATTCTCTGGGAGAATGGAGGCACATGGTCAGTTACCAGGAATTTGTTTAAGTCTAGGACTGACAATCAGCCTAGTACTGAGAGCCATTCTTTGAGAACGAAAGATGTAAGTGTTGGGCGAGCCATTCTAACATGGTTCTTGGATGTGTTTCTCTCATGGTCAGATATAAGTGCTGAAGAAGATGAAGACTCTACCTGGAGGCTAGGACTACAACTAGCATGAAAAAGGGATGGCTCTGTAGAACTTCCTATGACGAGAAGAATGAAGAGATAGCACCATTTGATTGAGATAGCGGAAGTAGCGATGATGATCCAATGACGCTCAAGATCAAGTGATGATCCAGACTTGATGATGATCCAGTGATTCTCCAAATCAAGTGATGATCCAGACTCGATGATGATCCGAATCCGTTGATGATCCAAACTTGATTAAGATGGTGAAGATGATGAAGATGACTTGAAGATGACTTGAATATGAATATGAGTTGAATATGACTTGATGATCATCCATATGATACAGAGAATAAGACTTGTTCTAATAAATTGTGTCAAAAAAATGCCTTCCTAGTTAAGAGGGAGTGTTGATGTATTTGTAACTTCAGAATGTATTCACTTGTATATCTTATGTATTATACCCTGATGTTTATTCTGGGAAGTATCTATAATGTAATTGAGTCGTGTCATGCCCCGATGTTCCCATCAGGAGATTCAATAATGTAAACAAGTCATGTAAAGTCATTGAGGTTAACAACTGAGTCAAGGTTAACCCTCCTTGTTGATTGGAGGGAAAAGACCCGACAGTTGTGGGGCACTAGGGTTATTAGACTCTCCTAGAGAAGTCAGCCCTGGTAAGTAATTTTTAAGTGAGGCTAACTTGTTGGAGTGGACATAAAGTGAATGGAAGAATATAAATAGAATTGAGGCTCTCCTCATTTCTATACATCACACACACACTAACTCACTAGGGCGCATGAGTGAGAGAGGAGAATCTCTCTCAAGTGAGAGAGAGAGAACAACTATTGGAGATCATCTTTTCTGTCTTTGGGTTTTCACTGCTGCCATTGGTGCTCATTCTATCTCTGAGGAAGTTGCGGGGTTTTATCCTTTATGGTTTCCATGGGGAAATTATTTGTCTCTTGTCTCTTGTGTTTATTGTTGTGCATGTTACTCTCTCAGATGAGATCCTAAGATCATATTGCTTAAATAATAAAAATATAACAAGAGAAAACCTATATCTAGTGTGTAGGAATGCAGTGGGTCAAGGAAAAAAAGGGTATATAAGGTGTAGTAAAAAAGGGTTATTTCATGGGCCAACACATACATCAAGCTTCCAACCAGTGATGAATAGGGAACCTTGAAGATGTAATCTATCTCTTCTCGTGTTGTTGGACACATTTCCTTACTTAGTTTGTAATGTTTGTCCAAAGGTGTACTAACTGGTT
>LPNX011122849.1:0-24395 GCA_001517045.1 Pseudotsuga menziesii
TAAATTATATTGGAAGCAGTCCATTCGATTCGGTAGAGAGACGGTCTCACATCTCTGAGACCTTGATTTGCATTTATGGTGGGAGAGATATCTTTCTTTTGGAAAAATTTATCATTTTACTTCAGAAATGCAACTTTCCTCATCTTCCAGCTTGTTTAGGGTTTGGATAATAATTGAAGAAAATGCATTGCTCGAAGTTAGCAGAAGAATAATAAGCAATGACTCCTTGCCTCTATATGTGTCATTCAAATTGAGTAAACTAGCAACTATCATTCAATACATGCCCAACATTTGACATTTTTAAACAGAATGCATTAAACAGAATGCATTTTGAATACCAGAGAAAAGCGATGCCAGGGATAGCAAAACAACTCATATGGCCGACTTCTATCGCTGCTATCTTCACAGGATTCCAGCTACTGCAACGTTCGACCAGTTTCGATGGAAATGTTTCACAGGTAATAGCGATTATCAGAGCAGGGGATGCAGAGTGATTGGAGATCGAACGTTCGAAAGGAGAAAGGAGCTCGTCGATGATGGAGGGAGACTCCACCAACCCGCGGGGTGGTGGAGTAAAGGAGTGTTCTGCGGCGACAGGACGGCGACGGCGATCGGGATTTCCTTTCCAGATTTGATTCTGACATTCCTCTGGACCCACATCATTGGCTGAGGTGCCGGGACGGACGCCGGGTAGACGAATTCGCAGAGGTGCCGGGAGACGCCGGGACGGTGACGGCCGTTGACGGAGTAGTCTAACGGCCGGGCGAAATCGTCGACCCGTTAGACTGCTCCAATAAGTATTAGTCACAGGCTCTGTGCTGCTATGAACGGGTACGGGTACGGGTGTGGCTGTGGGTGTGGGAATGGAAGTGTAGGCAGAATACCATGTACTACTGTCTCCTTCTACTCCTGTGGGTGTCGGTGTATGAATAACGCCTTCTCCTAGTCCACTTGTGTCTGCAGGAATAGAAGAATGAGGATTTGAAGAATACAATGTAGTACGACTCCTGTGGGTGTCAGTGTGGGAATAGTGCCTCCTAGTCCACTTCTGGGTGTGAAATTAGAAGTAGGAGGATTTGAAGGAAACCATGTAGTACTACCTACTCTTACTCCTCCTGTGGGTGTCACTGTGGGAATAATGCCTCCTCTTACTCCTCGTAGTCGACCTGTCAGTGTGGGTCTACCAGGTGTGGGAATGGAACTATGAGGATTTGAATAATACCATGTAGTATTGCTTCCATCCACTCCTGTGGGGTTTGTCGGTGTGGAAAGAGTGCCTATAAAAGAGTTTGGTGTGACCCCTTGTGGATTCTGGGAAAACTGTGGAGTAGGGAATGGAGGGTTTGCCGGTGATGAATATGTCCCTGAGTACCCTACAGTACCGGCAGATGCACTGTGTCTTCCAAATCCGGCGGCAATGGAGGACTTTGCCTGATCCAATAAAGATTGAATAGTGTTTGCACTATCTTTGAAGCCAAGAAATTGGGTGAGCATTAAAAAATCCTTGGATGCGATGTTCAATAACCAATCAACGGTTTGTCCACCTCTTTCAAAGCCCAGTTCTCGAGTGAACTCTTGTAAATGTTCTGTTTCAGTTGGGAATAACCAATCGAGCTGTCTGCGTTCGTTTTGGAAATCCAGGAACTGTTTGGTTCGCACCTTATCAAGTAACCAATCGATGGGTTGGCTGCCAGTGTCGTAGCCCAGATCTCTGGTGAGCTCTGTGATGAGCTTGGATCCCTGAAGCGTGGGTAATAGATAATCGACTGTGAATCCCAAAGTTCTGAAATCCAAAGATCCAGTAATCTTGTCTAACCTTTCTTTGCAGGCATGGTGGGGCAGTTGAACTCTCGCGGCCCTTGTGGGTACCTCCTGCCTCGTTTCTTCTTCTGCATCGGAGTTTTTGGAGGAGAGACGGGCAGAGCTTCTCCCTGAAGGGGAGGTGGAGATGGAATATGATGGTCGGCCTCAGTTGTGACCGACGACTCACCAAAATTGAAAAGTGATATATGGTTTGTCGTTCGTTGAAATCATGTGTAGATTTCATAGCATGTAAATGCCTCTTTTTACCACTCAGGTTACCAAAATTTGGACCAAAATTTGACCAAATTAGTTATATCATCGAATGAAACACAGCAACGTAGACCTCAACTATTAAATCCAATAGACGATATCACGAAATCTACATGTACAATTCAGTTTAATTGGGGAGAAGTACCGTTTGTATTTAAAAATAAAATAATAATAATAAAATATTAAAAATAAAAAATAATAATAATATTAAAAAGTAAAAAATAAAAATGTACGTATGTTGTGTCATAATAATAAGTATAAAACAAAAAGTTAATATTAAAAAAATAAAAATAAGAATACATGCATTAAAGTGATGTAGAATAGTGGTAAGAATGATGTGTCATGTAGTTTGGTGGTGAAAGGTTTAGGTCTATGTATTAGTGTGTTGTGGCATAATGGTAAGTATAAAAATAAAAATTAATATTAAAAAAAATTTTTAAAAATACATGCATCAATGTGATGTAGAATAGTGGTAAGAAGGATGTGTGATGTAGTTTAGTGATGAAGGGTTTAGGTCTATATTGGTATATTGGACTCTCCATGGGAGAAATAAGTAGTGAAATATATCATGCACTTAGGGTATGTCGCAATCTAAGGCCATCTTAGTGCATGGAATCCCCTATTAGTAATGGTCTCCTTATTATAGAGGTAAAAATGTTGGTCTTATAAATGATAAGGTTTCACGTTGATATATTAAAATTTAGTTTTATATCCATCAACCAAGGGAAATATTTTCAAGGATCATGTTTGTAATGGGGTTTTTGTTTCCATGAGTATGCAATAGGCTCAATCCCCAAAAGGAAGATCCTTATCCTAAATAGACTCAATCACCAAAAGGAATATCCTTATTATAATATCATAACAACACCAAAAAATTCTACGTAGACAATGTGCCCCAAACCAAAGAGGAGGAGGGGCTAATATGTTTATCACATGGCCAAGACATGATAGAGTCATTAGATACCCGAGTTTGTAGCATAGCATTTCCTATCCAAGGCTATGCAGTTGGTACCTTTTGTGAATACAAAACTATGGCTAAAAAGACACTACAACTAAATACCCTTTTGGGGGCGGTTTTGCTAACCCCCGTCCCCCCCCCAAAAAAAAAAATTTGTTTAGGTATTTGGGGGTGGTTCTTAAAACCCCCCCTCAAAACTCTAGAGAATCGTACTTTTGGGAGCGACTTTTAGAAAACCACCCCCAAAAGTCCATTTTTCAACACTTGAAAGCGGCTTTTAGAAACCCCGCCCCCCCTAAAAAAAAGTCATGAGAATTAGACATTTAGGGGTAATTGTTTTAAAACGCCCCCAAAAGTTCAATTCTCATGGATTTTGGAGGGGATTTTTAAAGAGGCCACCCCTCCTCCCCCCCCCCCCCCCCCAAAAAAAAAAAAAAAACATGAGAACTAGACATTTGGGGCAATTGTTTAAAACAGCACCCAAAAGTTCAATTCTCGTGAATTTTGGAGGGTTTTTTTAAAGACCACCCTAAAGACTTTTTCAAGGAAGATTTTCAAAAATTATCCCTCTAAAAGTCTTGAGAATTTAACTTTTGGCGATGGTTTGTAAAAATGTGCCTCCAATTGTTAAATTCTCATGACATTTAGGGGGGCGGGTTAGAAAGGCTACTCCTAAATATATGATTCAAGGAGGGTTTTTAAAAACCCCGATAAAAATCAGAGAATTTAATTTTGGAGATGGTTTCTTAAAGACTGTTGTCAAAACATCAATTCACATTACTTTGGGGGGGGATTAGAAGGACCACCCCTAAATATATTTTTTCGGGTATGTTCTCAATATCCATCCTCTCAAAGACTACTAAAATTTACCACTAATTATTGTATACTTGAACCCTAATTAACCTCATAATTGACCGCTAATTACCCCCAATTATCACTCATTGCACCAAAATGACCCCACAATGACCCCTACTTGATCACTAATTACCCCTAAATAATCGATGCTTACCAGTAATTAACCCTTGATAACCTCTAAATAACCTCTACTTTTTACCAAGGAAAACCTCGTGGAGAAACCTATTGGATTTTTCCAAACATTTATAGATGTCATGTTCAACAATAAATCCATTGATGTAGACTAGTTTGCCTCACACACAAGGATTTGAAATGGGCACATGCCACCATGAACCTAACTAAATGCCCAACATCATGGAAATCCACTAGTTTAGCTAAGCCCTTGGGTTTAAATGGCCGCTACTTACCCATATTTGACCCATACCATTAATTTCCCCTAGTAAACCCATAATTGACCCCTAATTACCACTAATTAAATCCTAATTACCCCACACTTCACCCCTTATTAATTAGTAATTACGCTTAAATAATCCATGCTTACTAGTTATTAACCCTCGATAACCTCTAAATGACCCCTACATTTTTCCAAGGAAAACCTCTTGGAGAAACCCAATGGATCTTTCCAAACATTCATAGATGACATATTCTCTAGTAAACCCATCAATGTAGACTAGTATGTTTCACACACAAGGATTCAAAATGGGCACATGTTTCCATGAACCTAACTAAATTCCCAACACCATGGACAACCACTAGTTTAGATAAGCCCTTGGGCTTAAATGACCCCTACTTGCCTATAATTGTTCCATATGTACTATTAATTTCCCCTACTTAACCCATACTTGACCCCTAATTACCACTAATTAACCCCTAATTACCCCATAATTGACCCCTTATTAAGCCCTAATTACCACAACTCATTACCCAATAATTACCCCTAAATGACCCTTAATTACCCATAATTGGTAAAAAAATACCACTAAATTATCACTAATCAACCCCTAATTACCGTTCATTTACCCATAATTATCCATAAATGACAACTAATTACTTTGTGTACGGCCCGAGTCCATCACATAGGCCTTATAGAGGGAATTTTTGGCTTATGAGTGGGATATGGTGGCAATTTTGGGATGTATAACATCATGAATAATTTTTTACAACCAAGTCATGGTTTGAGATTAACTTCTAGGGCCTAAGTTCATATAGTTTCCTCTAAGTCTCATGGGTCATGTGTAGAAGCCCAAATGACCAAACATGCCATACAAAGGAAATATTTGGCATATGAGTGAAATATGTCAATAAATTGACAATTAACATACCAAGGTTGTTTCTTGATGCCCATGCCATGGTCTAGGGATAAAAGGCAAGGAACTTGTCCATAACATATATTTCCATGGGGCTCACATGCCATGTTTTGTAACTCAAGGAACCACAAGAGAAAAATCCTTAATGCGACATCTCTTTAATTTTCCATATGTTAATCCCCATCCAATGCTATCCTACTGCTACTCATGGACATACTAATAAATAGTATTTTTCCTAAGACTTGGTCATTTATGAGCCTCCTGCTCTTTAACACTCGCTAGGAGTGCATCCCTGATTTTTGGGGATGCTGCCTCTTGCATCTTGAATTCTCACTTAGTGGTTTTTTCCACTTGTGGGTCAGCAAACACTCTTCAACAACTATATCCACTTTTGTCTCCCTTCAGCGTATTTTATTAAATAAAAAATGTTTTTATTACAAACTGTTTTATTTTTTACTTTCATGTCGAAAATAATAAAAATAATAAATAAAGTATTTTCCCACAGAATTAATAATAATTATTAATTCATGGGGTATTACATACACCTCTCCTTAAAATATAACACCTTCCTCAGCATTATAACTTTTTTTTAATTCCTCCATTCAATCTTCTTGGAACAAGTCTGGATATGCCTCCTACATATTACTTTCCAGCTCCCAAGTAGCTTCTTCCGGACTAAGGTGCTTCCATTGCACCTTAGTCGTTTGATGGTAGGTTTCCGAAGTAAAATTTCTCTCTTGTCGAGAATGCTCTCTAGTCCCACTTGGAACTCTCCCTCAGGTTCCACCTAGATTGCATTCCAATCAATCACATGAGAAACATCATGTACATATCTTTTCAATATAGAAACGTGAAACACATTATTCACTTTAATATTGGGTGGTAGGTCTAACTGGTATGCAACCGACCCTACTTTAGCTAGAATTTCAAATGGCCCACAATACCTGGGTGAAAATTCCTTATACTTTCCCAATCTAAAGGTATTTTTCTTGGTATTTACCTTTATGTACACATGATCACCCACCTGGAACTCTCTAGGAGTCCTCTTTAAATCAACATAACTTTTCTGCTTGTCTTGGGAAGCCTTTAAGTTTTGTTGTACCTACTTCACGGTTAGTTCCATATATTTTAATAAATCAGGTCCTAACATTAATCTATCAACTGGGCTACTCCATGAAATTGGAGTATTACACTTACACCCAAATAATATTTCAAACGGACTCATTCCTGCATAAAATTGAAAATTATTATTATATGCAAATTATACTAAGTGTAGGTAATCTTCCCATTTACCTGGGTTGTCCACGACATACATCCTTAGCATGTCCTCTAAGACTTGATTTACTCTCTCAGTATTCCCATCCATTTGTGGATGATATGTAGTACTGAAATTTAACTATGTGCCCAAACCTTTAACCAAGGGTTTCCAGAAGTTACCTATAAACATTGCGTCTCTGTCCAAGCCTTATTACCTTCGGTACACTGTGTATCCTAAATATCTCTTTCATGAAAATATATCCAATGTTAATAGATTTATAAGTATATTTAATAGGAATAAAATGAACAGTATTACTTAATTTGTCAACTATAGCCATGATGGAATCATGTTGTCCAAAATTCCTTGGTAGGTCGGTGATGAGATCCATACTAATGGTTTCCCATTTCCATTTTGTAATGGGTAGTGGCTGCAACAGTTCTGCTGGATGTTGATGCTCTGCCATAAATTGCTGACATTCTAGGCAACAAGCTAAGTATTCTACCACTTCTTTCTTCATATTTGGCCAAAAGAAATTCTTTTTTATCATAGTGATCATTTTTTGGTATCTAGGATGCCCTAAATATGGTCTTTTATGAAGCACATTCATAATTGTAAGTTTAATTTCTACTATTTTTGGTATGTACAACTTATTTTTATGCAACAACAGTCATTGTTGGTTTAGGATGAAATATATTTTTACTTGTTTTGTTCATTTTTAGCAGTCTTCTCTTTTAAAATATGATATTCTCTATCACAACTTTCAGCACTTAAAATCCAATTTTCTAAATCAAATTCGCAGTTGCTACTTACAAATAGTAAATTTGCATGACTTAGAGCGTCTGCTAATTTATTTTCTTTTCCCTTTATATGTTTGATTTCAAAATCATATTCACTTAAAAAGGACATCCCTCTGGTCTATCTTGCATTCAAATTCTATTGGTTAAATAAATATTTAAGACTTATGTTATCTGGCATAAGTATAAATTTTCTTCCAACTAGGTAATGTCGCAACATTTTTAAGGTGTGAATTATAAAAACAAGTTCTAAATCATGTGTTGTATAGTTTTTCTCATGTTCTTTTAATTTCGTGGACTCATATGCCACAACATAATTGTCTTGTAATAAAAATCCGCCTATCCCTTCCTTGCAGGCGTCGGTACATACGACAAAATCCTTGAATGGATCAACAAATTTTAAGATTGGGGTAGTAGTTAATAGGTGTTTTAGTTTATAAAGCTTTCCATGCATTTTTTAGTCCATTCAGACTTTTTACCTTTCTTTTGTAAGGAAGTTATGGGGTAGGAAATCTTAGAAAAGCCTTCTATGAACTTCTTGTAGTATCCAGTAATTCCCAGAAATGACTCGATGTCAGAAACATTTTTAGGAACCAACCTTTCCATGATGGCCCTTACCTTGTATATATCAATTAAGATTCCATCCTTGGACACTATGTCTCCAAGGTACTGAATTATATCTGTAAAGAAAACACATTTACTGAATTTTGCATAAAGTTGTTGTTCTCTTAGTACTTGCAAAACTATTCTTAAATGTTCATTATGTTCTTGTTCATTCTTAGAGTAGATTAGTATGTCATCGATGAAGAAAATAAAAAAAATATCTAGGTTGCTTAAGATGTTGTTCATTAAACACATGAATGCAATAGGTTTGTTTGTCAACCAAAAGGCATCACAACAAACTCATAGTGACCATAGTAGGTCCTAAATGTTGTTTTAAAGATGTCCTCATCTTTTATTCATACTTGATAGTAACCTGACCTTAAAACTATATTTGAGAATATAGTTGCTCTGTGGAATTGATCAAATAGATCATCTAATCGAGGGAATGGGTAATGATTTTTAATGGTCATTTTATTTAACTGTTGGTAATCTATACATAATATTAAAGTTCTGTCCTTCTTTTTCACAAACAATACCGGTGCTCCCTAGGGAGATACACTTGGTTGACTGTAATTTTTATCGATTAGTTCATGTAGAGACATCGATCTGATACTGGAAGCAGTACCAACATCGAAAGATCCATATCAAATGAATATAATAGAATTTACAGAGCTAAAAACCGAGAAGATGTCTTCAAACTCTTTCAATACTAGTATGTATTCTAGTTTAAGTTTGTTATCATTTTCATTACCATTCATTATATAGACAACAAATACTTTACAACCAATATTACCGATCTCTTCATTTATAATGCATATATTTTTCTAATGGTCACCTTCCTAAGGACCCCTTTAACTTTTATATTGTTTCCATTACCATTAGTACAAGTAAAGGTTTTATCAAAACAATTTAACACAACTTTATGTTCATCTAGCCAATCCATTCCTATTAATAAGTCATAGGATCCAAAGGGAAGAATATTTACATTTGTTAGGATTATTAATCCTCCCTTGATCATACTGTCTATTAGATTAATTTAGCCTAACTTAGGAGTTCTAATTAATTAATTAAGTCCACTAGTACCATTGGTTCCACATGGCCTAATGGGGCAACACGTACTAGTTACTAGAGTATGGGGAACACTGCTAGAGGCTATCTACCACTAACTACACTTTCATGCATGATATTAAGCGCCTCCTAGGTCAATCCCTACATTTTAGGAGCCCCTAGGAGTCTCGACACCAACCTCCTTCAATCAATTGGAGTTGGAACTAGTTAAGCTTAGTTAATTTCCAGTTACATTTACGTATATCACAATCAGTTCAATTAGCTCTAGTTATGCATGGTTTCATGTGGATTAGGTGCCTTTTCTCACCTACCACTTCAGTTAGACTGAGTTAACTATATATTACTGATTCTGTGAGTTGTTTAGACATCTGGAGTTAGCTATTTGGACTCCGATATTGATTGAGACATCCTGAGTTAGCTAGTCAATTAGGTACAATCACATCCAGTTGGTAGATTTGAATTCTTTCCTAATGGATTCAAATTCTTACTTATGTAAACTATTGTGACACTAGATTTAATGAATGGAAATGGTCCTGTAATTATCTTAGCTATACTCATCTGTTTCTTGTGTGGCCTGATTTTTTCAGTGTGTATCTTCATTCTTTTTTTACTGCAACAATAATATTTGACTCATTTCTTGAATATCTATATGGAAAAACATTTTTAACAACATTAAGATGTGTAATAAAATCATTCATCATCACTTTACAATTTCTAACAAGACTAGTAACCTTCCGTTTCGTACCTATGGCTAACTGTACTAGCCATGATTTCTCAAACTTTTCATGTAAACAATTGCATAAATCAACTATTCTAGGGGATATGTAACTCAAGTTTTCACCTAGATCAATTAAAATAAAGATAGGTTGATTGTTTATCATACCTTAAATTTCAACCATATAAGTCTGGTGGTCTGCTTCCCGATTTTCCAATGCAACGCATATCTTAGGCATGCTCCTAACCATGTCCCCAACTGTGACTGCTTCTTGGATAGAATGAACATTAAAATGATTTTTCCTTGCTGGAAATTCTTTAAAGTAGTGTGTCCCTCCACACTCCAAACATTTTAAGAGTTCTTTTTGTGTTGGGTTTTTATTAAGAATAATTGCAGGTTCTTTTATCACGGAGTCTTGGGGTTTAAAGATTTTGTAATTATTAGCCTGATACCCTCTATAGTTATTTCTTGTGTGTTTATGAAACTTTTTTTTTCCTGGGATCAAAATTATTCGTCCTTTGATTTTTCCAAGGTGGTATACCTTCCCTTTTATTCTTGTTTTGGTCATAACAGAAGTTTTACTTCCTCGTCGATTCATCTAGCGTCTTTAGATTGTCATACTCAATACGTTCTTTGAACATGATGGGAAAACAACCCAATAACCGTTGTATTTTAGGTTTCTCGTCAATTATATAGGGAAGATAACGAAGTAGGCTTAAGATCTTACTACAGAGTTCTTTCATCGTCATGGCTCCTAACCTTAGTTCACAACATTCTTTTTCTTTCTCCATAATATTGTTATGATAAGTGTTTTCTTTTAAAGAGTTTATTAAATGTTTTCCAAGTTACATATCTCTCTTTTATCTCTTTAACCTTCTTTATGTCTTGCCACCATATATCTTCCTTCATGGTCAAATTATAGATGGCCATTTTAGCATTTAACTCATCTACGTAGTTATATATTTGAAAATACTTTTTCATTTTGGACAACCAAGCCTCTGCCTCTTTGCCCTTCTCAATTTTCCCAATAAACATGGGTGGTTTAATTTTCTTAAACTCCCAGAGATTTCCTCATAGGGTATATATTTATTTTTCTTTCTATTCTCGTCACTTCTTTCGCTTGAATCTTGTTGTTTCCTATGGTGTTTAACTAACTCTTCCCTTGAAGTGTTAGATGTATGGATGGAAAATTCCATCTTTCTGCCCTTACGTTTGTAAGGTGAAGTTTTAGGCATTTCATGTTCATATTCTTTACTTTTTCCTTTATCATCATTATGGATCTTGGGTAACAAAATAACATTTAGTTCTTCCTTATCCTTTGGTATTCGCTCATTATCTTCTTTAACTTTTATCAATTCCGACCTTTCTCTTAGACAATTCGTTTAAGTTCATATTTATTATCCTGACTTTCATTTAAGTCTTCCCAAAATTCCCCATCTCTTCAATTACCCATTTCATTATTTAAATGGTTTTCTGGGTGACACTACTCTTCTGCAGACATCTCTGCATTTGCCATGTTTCCTACAAAAACATAGCTATTCTTCTCTTTGTTGTTTGTAAGAGAATATAACCAAAATAACCTTGAAGTTAGTTTTATGTTGTAGTAGCTTTAGTGTTGAGTTGATTCCTACCTAGTGCCGTAAACGTGCTATGATGCCATATGTAATAGACCTCAAGTTTCATAAATAAATAAAAAATTCTTATAACATATATCTACAGACATTAATAAAATCCCTAACTGTTATAGATAATTATTGAACATTAGAGAGTTTATTACATAACCTTGTCATTATAATTGGTCATCATTTCTTTAAACCTTTAGAATCCAATTCCCAAGATTAGTTTTCAAAACACTTCATTGTTTAAACCTATTTTTAATTTTACTGTTACTTCCGCAACTCTACTTCCATGATGTGAATTGCAGATTGCGGAATTCTTAACTTCACTATAACATTACCCTTCCGCAATCCTGCTTCCGTAATGCAGATTGCAGATTGCAAAAAACACATAATCTATTACAAATTTTACTCTTACGCAATTCCATATCTGCAATGCGGATTGCGGAAATCCCATAATCCTTTATAATTTTACCCTTCCACAATTCTGCTTCCGCAATGTGGATTGTGGAAAGATCATAATCCTTTATAATTTTACCCTTATGCAATTCCGCTTCTGCAATGCGGATTGAAGAAATAACATAATTTTTTATAATTTTACCATTCCACAATTCTTCAAAGAACATAATTTTTTATAATTTTACACTTCCACAATTTTGCTTCCGTAATGCGGATTGCAAATTGCACAAAGCACATAATTGTTTATAATTTTTCCCTTCTACAATCCACTTCCATAATGTGCATTGCGGATTACAGAAAGCACATTTTAACATAAAGAATATCGCTTCTACAATTAAGCTTCTGCAATTCTTGTGAGTCGTCAATCCCTTTGCATCCTTGATCTCATCCATCGATTTGATTTCCTTACACATTCCATAATAAAACATAGACAACTCTTGTGAGCCATCGATCCATTGGCGGATTCAATCTCCATAGTCGATCTGACTCCCTTGTGCATTCTGTATTGAAGCTTCTGCAACTCTTGTGAATCGTTGATCTCCTTGCAGATTTAATCTCTACCATTGATCTGACTTTCTTGAGGATCAACACCTTCCGCAATGTGGATTTTAGGTTCTACACTTTAACCTACAAAAGTATTGTTCTGAATTCAACCTTCCGCAACTACTGGCAGTCATTGATCTTCTTGTAGATTTGATCCCGACCATTCATCTAATTTCTTTGTGGATCAACCCCTTCCGCAATGCAGATTGTGGATTGCGGGTTTCACACTTTAACATATAAGATTATCGTTCTGCAATCAACCTTCTACAACTCCTGTCAGCTATTTATCTTCTTGTGGCTTCGATCCCTACCTTTCATCTAATTTCTTTGTAGATCAACAACTTATGCAATGTGAATTATGGATTACAGGTGCACCATCCAACTTTTTCAAACTAGGATTTTGCAATTCCTGTGAGTGGTTGATCCCCTTGAGGATTATATCTTAGTTGTCGATCTGATTATCTTTATAGATCTACAATTAGCCTTGCATATCAATTCTTTAACAATGTAGATTCAAAGGGTTTTGGTTTGAATTGGGGTTTTGTTTTACTGTAAGCCAATTATATATTATGTTTATATTGATGCTTAACCTTTCTTGATTCCTTCATTTTCTAAATGATTTAACAGTCATGAATCTAAACAGTGCCAAGTTTATTATGGATTTAAACAATAAATTAAGGTTTTCTCTTATGTAATTGGATTTCAAATGAAATATTGAAAATTACAGATCTATACCATAAACCAGCGTTATCATTTTAGTCGGCATTCATATTTCATAATGAAAAATTTAGGAATATTTACAGAATTTGATACAGACAGGAAATACATAGTAGGAATATTTGAAACAATTCAAAAAACAGAGGATTCAATTCATTTGGTGCAAAATCATAGTTTCTAAATCATTCCAGCATAATGGAAATAAACTAACGGAACAAGCTAATTTTTACTTTAATATCCTTCAATCTAGAATTTATGCATGCTCTGCAAACATTTAATATAGGAAATAAGAACCTAGCACCAATGCTGGGAAAATAAAAGTGGAGAAGCTGTTCCTCCCAACCAACTCCCAGAGCAGCCAAATTACTTGCTCATGAACCCTCGAGCATGTTCATTGAACCACAAGAGAAAAATACTTAATTCCCCATTTCTTCCATTTTAGAGATGTTAATCCTCGTCCAATGCTATCATCCTGCTACTCATGGACATACTAATAACTAGTATTTTTCCTAGGACTTGGTCATTTATGAGCGTCCTACTCTTTAGCACTTGGTATGAGTGCAGACCTAATTTTTGGGGATGATGTCTCTTTCATATTGATTTCTCACTTAGTGATTTTTTCCACTTGTCCTTTTCCTATTGTGGGTCAATAAACACTCTTCAATAGCTATCTATACTTTTGTCTCTTTCAACATATTTTATTAAATAAAAAATGATTTCATTACAAACTATTTTATTTTTTACATTCCTCTCGAAAATAATAAAAATAATCAATAAATTATTTTCCAACAGAATTAATAATAACTATTAATTCAGGGGGTATTAGATAGAAGGTATAGGGATGCCTATTTCCTTCTTTTCCACATGGTTTCATTGAGTGACCACTTTTTACTTTCCTATTTCATCTTAGATTTCTTTGGGATGTAGTGGAAAGGGTACAAATAGGAAATGTGTTTTTAGGGGTATTTTTATAATAAACACCCTTAAAAATATTGTTCAAGCCATTATAATTATCTTATTATTTTTCTTATGTATAATTCCAAAAACCATTATACTTCACCTCCTTAGTGGTGTTTTTTATCATTGGTAAAAGGAATTCCCTAATCGCTATCAAGATGTGCATGTGATTTAGCTTCATGGATAATATTTATTTTCTAAGCAAAGTCTCATGGAAAGCCCTATGAGTACTTACTCATGATCCATGGATGATAAATGTGGTAAACCGACAGCCCTGATGACAAAGCCTAATCATAAGGGAATCAAGAGCTTTGAACTCGTGACCTTCCCAGCTTTGAGGGAATTAATATCTCATGTTTGGCTCATGACAAATTGAGCTAAATCTCGAGGATAGATTCATGGCTAACATGTGCATGTGCTTGAACATTATGGCCAATTTATTCACTTGATTTTAAATCTACAAGATTATGAAATTTACATAGTTCATTTTGTTCCTCCAATTTTGCCTGGACTTGTGTTGTTGTATTTGATGTAAAAAAGTAACAAAGATTCATAGTGTGGAGCTCAAGCCAACTCCTCACAAATGAATTAATCATTTGGTTTATAAGAAGGAAAGCAGGTTTTATAATTCATGTGCTTGAAAGGTATGCCAAATCATGAATATTTTGTATTAATTAAGTAAAAGTGAGATAAAACCCAAAGTTTGCTATGCAAGGAAACCTAAATCGAAGAAGATATGATTTCCACGTGTGAGGGAGTTCATAAGCCTTGGTGGGGTATTCCTCATGGAGGGCATTATTATTCACTGGAACAAATCTAAAGTGGGAGAGAGAGGAGAGACCACAAGTAGGGTACAACCTTGTGGATACTCAAATTTTTAAACTAGGGGGACTACCTCGAATATGGCTCGGAGTGTGATATTTAACCCGTGTCCTTGAGATTTCATAGCATTAATTAGGGATAGTATCTACATTGAGAGATTATTGATTATTAATTATTGATTATTGGGTGGTGTGTGCCTCTCCCACAATGATTTTGGGAAATATTTCATTAAAAAGATAAGTTCCCTAGAACTTAGGAAAAAGCTAGGATCTTATGCCATAGCATTTTAGTATGGATCTCATGGTGCATGTGTTGGGTCTCAAACCACCACATGAATTACCATTGTTTAATCCTTAGTTGATCCCTAATTACCACAAATTAACCCCTAATTATCCCATAATTGACCCCTTATTAACCCCTAATTACCCTTCATTTACCCATAAATGGCCCCTAACTATATGCAAGGATCGATTCAATCAAATAGGCCTTATAGATCAGGGAACTTTTGTCTTGTGAGTGGGATATGGTGGCCAATTTGTGATTTCTAACACCATGAAGGTTTTTTTATAACTAGGTCATAGTTTGAGATTAACATCTATGACCTAAGTTCATATTGCTTCTTCCAGGTCCCATGGGTCATGTAGTTCCCTTAAAAACTACACATGCCTTATATAGGAATTTTTTAACATATGAGTGAGATATGTCCATCATTTTGAGAATTAACATACCAAGGATGGTTCTTAATTCCCATGCCATGGTCTAGGTATAAAAGGATAGGTACAAGGGCATAACATATATTTCTATGGAGCTCACATGCCATGTTTCATAGCTTGGGGCATAACGCATGTTGCTAATACATAACCTTTGGCCTATGCCTTTAGTATGGTGGTGATTTCAAGGCTTGAAATACTTGATATGTTTCTTGGGAATAAGGGCATAGTTGGTGCAAAATCCTAGGCTCTAATCCATGGAATCTATATCTAACCCTTATGTGTCATGTGTGGGGCCTTAAGCCACAACATAGGCCATGCATAGAAAATATTTGGCATGTGAGTAATATGTCATGTGACATTTGAAGCTAGGTTTAATACACCAAGGATGGTTCTCACAACCCAATTTGTGTCCTAGGGTGAAGATACATATTTTTAGTCCATAACATGTAGCATTCGGGTTATACATAGGCCATCCATGAGGCCCTGTCCCATATTTTCCCTATGAAATGGATATGGTGGCCATTTTTAGGTTTGTCACATTATGGACACCTATTTTTCATTAATCCATCATTTGATACCAAAACCCATGTTATTGGGATAAAACATTTGTTAATGGATCTTGTGGTATTTGCATAATAACCCATGTCATTGCATAGGCTCTATGTCGGGAATCCTTAGCTTCCTACATGTGATATATGACCACCACATTGAGGAGGGGCACACTAGGGATGGATCTTGAGGACCATTCCACGGTATAAGGAAAAATGTAGGACCTTATGTTCTCATGGTCCTGTTGAGGCCTGGAAATTTGCACGTAACAACAATTAGGGATTATCCCCAGTAAACGTTCCCAACTAGCCCGTTATTGTTTGGTATGGGGAATCCATCCAATTTACGGTCCAACTACTGTAGGTCAAGTAACAAAATAAAGGTTTTACCAGTTACGGCCCAGTCCACCATTTATATTTTTATTTTTTTGAATTTGAGTATGATATGCAAGTGACTATCTAAAAATGCATATTGATAGAGAATACGAGGAACGATCATAATGTGATGCACAGGTTCTTACCTCTTGCCTTAACTCTCTTGTATCTAAATCCCACACAGCAAGAAACTAAAACTAACTATCTAACCTATCCCTATGGAGCAAGATTATAATTTATTAATGAGTAATGTATTTATGCACATGCATTAAGAAAAATCACAGATAGCTGTTACTTATTTCAAAACACATGAACATTAATAGATATATGAACAACAAGATAGCTTATTGTTTATGAAAATCCTTCATTACTCATAGTGGAAATTTCATAGAATAAACTAGAGTGCATTCATTACAAGAACATAGGTTCAAAGAGTTAGAAAAATCTCACACTTAATGGACACAAGGTGAAAACAAAATAGTTCACATTCAACAGATCCATAGCACAACATTTGAAAAGTTCCACCAAGCTTTCTCCAACAGAAAACTCGTAATTCTTATTGCAAAAGGAAATAGTTCTTCTTACAACATCTCTCACAAATATATATGGGAAAAATTCCCTTATCTCTATCTAACTCTCCTCTACTTATACAAAAAGGAAAAACTTTTGGACTGCCCCAAAATGACTTTTGAGCTTCCCCAAAGTTTCAATACAATTTTTTTTTGTCCTGTAGTGAGTGGTCATACATTATACAATATATTACATTTAAACAAAATTCAATAGAGCAATTTTATCAAGAGGGCCTGACTTGATCATTAATAAACTTTTTCCATGCCTGGGCCTCTGCTGCTATGCTTTCAAAATCCGAGGGTTCAAGAAAATGGATGTTGATCTCATACTTTGCAGCCTGATTTTTAACCACCTCTATTCTTGCTGGACTCAAGCATAGCTGATCTTCAAGTAAATGGATGCTGACTGCTGCATGAGTCACTACATTCTTCAGGATCTGCTCATTTAGATCCTTGACTTGTTGGATCTTCTATTCATCTTCCTGGTACATGCTCTGTAGCTATTCTATGAACAACTCATGTTCTAGTATTGCATCCAGTCTTTGTTCTACAGCAACTTGGCATCCGTTGTAGGTGACCAACACCCTTCTACAGTATTCAGCATAGGCTCCTCTCATTTTCTTCATCGTTTTCTTAAATTCTTCTACAGTATTGATCGTAAACTCCAACAAGTCATAGTCCTACTTTAAACTTTGTCGATCTTTGACTGGTAGCTCAGCAGGGGTTTCCTCATTTGTCTCTATCCACGCTATCCTTCCAGTTAGGATCTCCAAAATATATTGAGATCTGTCTACAAAATATGAAGTGGTGTCCAAGATTTCTTCTAATCTGCTATCTATTTGCACAATCTTACACCTTTCTTCCTCAATGCATACTTGTAGTTGGTGGATTTTATTCCTCTAGGCTAGAACATATTCTTTCAAAGGTTGGATATCCATCTTCTGTTCCCTAGCATCTTTCAGTGATGTTGTTAATGAAGCATTTTGTCCCTCCAAAGCTGCAATCTGCATTTGACATTATTTCCCTCTCTCTTCAATGTCAACCTTTTCTGATTCCAGCTCAATTACCTTGCTTTGTAGCTAGGCCTTGTCTAAACTTAGAGTCTCATATGATACTTGAAGGTCAGTCTTCTCAGTTTTCAGCACTTGAAGCTCTAACTACAGTCTCTGTAATTCTGCCAAGTTGTTCTAAGAATTTTTCTCTACAGCAATTTCTTAAGTCATCTTATTTTCCTACAGAGTCTGGAGCTCTTCCTTTGATTTCTTCACTTCATTTTGCATGTCCTCAAATTTTATCTTTAGCTTGTGGCCTTCATCTCTTTCTTTCTTCAATGTTTCTTTTAACTGAGCTGCATGTTAATGTAATTGTAACTTCAGAATGTATTCACTTGTATTTCTTATCTATTGTAGCCCAATGTTTATTCTGGGATGTTATCATGTCATGTCATGCCCCGATGTTCCGATCGGGAAGATCTATAATGTAAACAAGTCATGTCAAGTCATTGTGGGTAACCCTCCTATTGTCTAAGGGTTAAAATCCCTGCAGTTTCGAGGCACTAGGGTTATTAGAGTCTCCAAGAGAGGTCGGCCCTAGTAGGGTTTTAGTCATGTCAGGATTAGTATAAATAGAGAGCTGGACTCTCTATTTAGCACACATCACAAACACACTCAAGTGTAGTGCATAGTTGAGGAAGGAGAAGACACTGGGGCTAGATAAGAAGAAGGTTACTGCTGTCAAGAGATCATCTTACTGTTTTGGGGTTTTACCTTTTGTGTTGATTGTATCTCTAAGGAAGCTGCAGGGTTTTCTCCATTTATGATTTCCCCAAGAAAAACACTGTGTTCATTGTCTCTTATGTTTGATTGTTGTACTTGTTGTTCTCTCAGTTAAAGATCCGAACATAATGCTAGCTTGAATGTTGAAAAACTAACATGGTATCAGAGCTAACCTGAGAAGAAGACACTGTGCAACTGCGGGAACTAGGGCTTCCTACTTTGTGGATCTTTCTCCATATATTTTCAGCAAAAGTAAGGTGGAATAACTCTCCTCCTTAGGGCGCATCTTTCTATCGAAGCAAAATCCAATTCTTAGGTTTTTCAGTTTTGGACCTGACACTACTGTTAAAAAATAGGGCTTTCACATAAGAGGAATTTTTCAGTGATCCCAGGCCTGGATTGATCTCCTCCCCAAAATCGAAGTTAGGGATCAATTTCAAAGCATTTGGTTGGACAGAACTCTAGAAAAGCAAAACCCTAATTTCCTCCTGAACTAGCTCTGTAGGATTTTAGCTCAAAATTCAGATCCGACATCTTGACTTGGTAAGATCTAAAATATTTTGTATTTCCATTTGAGGTTCTCAGTTAAGATGTCTCATCATACCAAGCTTGATGAAAAGCTTGAGGGAGATGATAACTTCCGAGCCTGGAAGTATAGGATCTCCCTGATCTTGGAAGAGAATGAGTTAGACTCCTACATCCATGAAGATGTTCCAGTTCTAGAGGGAGATGAGGCTAAGGCCTTGCATAAGAAGAAGTTGGTTATGGAAAAGAGAATTGTTGTTGATTCTATCAAGGATCATCTCATACCATAGGTGTCCTCCCTAAAGACACCTAAAGCTATGTTTGATGCCCTAACCAAATTGTTTGAAGGGAAGAACATAAACCAGAAGATGACTCTGAGAAACCAACTAAAGAATGTGAAGATTTAGAATGCGGAAACAATCCAGTCTTACTTCACAAGAGTTTCTTAGATCAAGGAACAACTAGAAGCAGTAGATGAAGAAGTGGAAAATGCAAAGATTGTGATGACTACCTTGAATGGCCTTCCTAGGTCATGGGATTCTTTCATCCAAGGGATCTGTGCTAGAAAGAAGTTAGTCAAGTTCAGTGTACTATGGGAAGAGTGCTCTCAAGAAGAAGCTCGGATAGTAGCTTGAGAAGAAAATATGGGAAGTGAAGATCAAGCTCTCATAGTACACTCCAAGTCAACCAAAAGAAGATCTCATCACTCTAGAGGTAAGCACTCTCACAAAGATAACACTAGAAAATATTTGTCTAGGATCATATGTTATACATGTGATGAAGCAGGACATTATACAAAAAATTGTCCTAAGAAACAAAAACTAACAAAAAGGAGCAACAAAAGAAGACATCATGCTCATGCTACAAAGGATGATGAACCATCCAAGAAAAGAACCCGATATGAAAGTGAATATTCATCAAGCAAGGATGAATATGTTTTGATTTTTTCTCTCACAGGAAACATTACTGATGGAAGCAATGATTGGCTCATAGATAGTGGGGCTTCCAAACATATGATAGGATTCAAGGAATCCTTTGTGAGACTGTTAGAACATGAATCACCTCACAAGGTGAAGCTAGAAGATGACTACTAATATCCAATAAAAGGTAGTGGGGAATCTTCCTATAAGCTAGACTCTGGAAAGTCTCTCACAATGAAGGAAATATTGTTTGTGCCAGGACTCAAGAAGAACATTCTCTCCATCTCGACATTAGATGCAAAAGGAATGCGGGTTGCATTCATAGATGGTCAAGTCATCATGTGGCCAAAAGGAAATACTATCGATAATGCGATGGTGATTGGAGAACAAGAAGGAAGATTGTACAAATTAAAGGGCCATCCAGAACAAGCCTCGGTCCATGAAACAGTAGATCCAAGTGAACTTTGGCATAGAAGGCTTGCACATGTGCATTACAGAGCACTACCACTTGTAGGCAAAGCTGTTGAAGGTCTTCCAGAAATCCAAGCAAAACATGATGGGGTCTGCAAAGGATGTGTGAAAAGAAAAGAATACAAAGAAGACATTTCCAAGCAGCAAAAGCAAAGAAAAAGGAATATTGGAAATCATCCACTCCGATGTATGTGGTCCTATGTCATCAAACTCACTAAGAGGGTATGCATATTATGTTTCTTTTATTGATGACTTTTCTAGGAAGACATGGGTCTACTTCATGAAGAACAAAGACGAAGTATTCATCAAGTTCAAGGAATTCAAAGCCTTGATCGAGAACCACACTGAAAACAAGATCAAGACCTTTTGATTAGATAATGGCGGAGAATTCACTTCAAATGAATTCAAAGAGCTATGCAAAGAATTAGGGATTAAGAGGGAGTTGTCCACTCCTTATAATACACAACAGAATGAGATTGCAAAAAGGAAGAATAAAACTATCATGGAAGCTGCAAGAGCAATGCTTCATGATCAGGACCTTCCTATGCATCTTTGGGCGGAAGCTGCCAGAATAGCGGTGTATCTACAGAACAGTACTCCACATAGAGTACTCAAGAACAAGAATCCTGAAGAATTATTCTCCAGCAAGAAACTAGAAGTCATCCATCTCAGAATATTCAACTGTCCTATGTCAATACACATTCCAAAAGAGAAGAGAACAAAATTATATCCTTCAAGAAAGAAGGGTATATTTGTGGGATACTCTGAAAGCTCAAAAGCTTACAGAGTATATTTTCCAGGATACAAGAAGATTGACATCAATAGGGATGTGACATTTGATGAAGACACAGCTTACAACAAATCCAGAAAGAGACCTACTGAAGAACCTGAAGAAGCAGAAGCACCCAGAATTCATGATACAACAATGAACGAAGAAGATCAAGAAGAAGATCAAGAATTTGAAGAACCAAAAATAACTGTAGATCCACCTATGGAGAAGAATCCTCATAAGAGGAAACTTGCTTGGGTATGAGAACTTATCCAAGGTGTGGAAAGATAAGGAGCTCCAGAAGAAAATCACAGAGAAAGAAAGAGGACCAGATCCTGCTCCGGGTATGTAGCATTACTATGTGATTTCATTGATAAAGAACCTTCCAGTTATGAAGAAGCGGCAGAACGGAAAGAATGGAAGGATGCTATGATCGAAGAATACCAATTGATCATGAAGAATGATGTTTGGGATGTTGTCCCAAGACCAGACAGGAAGTCAGTTGTAACTTCCAAATGGATCTACAAGATCAAACATGCTACAGACGGTAGCATTGAAAAATATAAGGAAATATTTATGGCTCGGGGTTTCTCTTAGAAAGAAGGAATAGATTATGAAGAAACCTTTGCACCTGTAGCCAGATACACTTCCATCAAATCAGTACTTGCTCTGGCTACAGTGATGAAATGGAAGATACACCAGATGGAAAAGAAGGAATAGATTATGAAGAAACCTTTGCACCTGTAGCCAGATACACTTCCATCAAATCAGTACTTGCTCTGGCTACAGTGATGAAATGGAAGATACACCAGATGGATGTCAAGATTTCTTTCTTGAATGGTGTAGTGGAAGAGGAAGTGTATGTAGAACAGCCACTCGGTTTTGAGACACATGATAGGGAGTCTCATGTGTGTAGATTGAAGAAAGCCTTGTACGGTTTGAAACAGGAACCCATAACATGGTATGGCAGAATTGACAGCTTTCTATCCAGTTTGGGCTTTACCAAGAGTAAAGGAGATTCCAACCTTTACTACAAGGTTTAAGATGGCAACCCAGTGATGCTTCTACTGTATGTAGATGATCCATTTGTGACAGGTATGGATGGGTTGATTGCTGATATGACAAGAAAGCTTGCTGCCGAGTTCGAAATGAAGGACTTGGGTATGATGCATTATTTTCTAGGCATGGAGGTGTGGTAGGGTGCAAATAGAATATTCCTTGGACAAGGGAAGTATGCAATAGAGATCCTAAATAGGTTTGGGATGATGGACTGTAAAGCCATTGCCACACCTATGGCATCGAACCTGAAGCTATTGAGCTGTTGATTGCATGGGCAGACCCGGGTTTACTATAATTAATCAACAACACCCCAAACTCACTGGCCCTTTCGGCAACAGACCGCAAAGCGATCTGAAGTCTCACCCGAAGTGAATCTAATGGGTTGGCCAAGACTCAAGTGTCTTGGACCAGGTTCTGTACATCCTACTTCTTCCCCCTTTCTCCTATGCCCCACTAGGTCGACTAGCTCTGCGCATCGCACGTCCCCTTCTACTTCGCAGCACTTTCTCCTGAGCGATGCTCAACCCCGCACCAGTTGCTCGGATTCCTCTTGCGTCGCACAAATTCCACTTACTCGCAGCTTTCCAATCCTTACTACAACTCTGCGCACCACGGAACACCCATCCTCTCCTCAACGCTAAGCCCTCAGCTCGCAGTATCTCGCATCGCAGCTCCTTTGCCGATGCGATATCGCTTCTCTGCGATACCTTACCACTGCGACTTTACGCTCTTAACGTTGATTGCGCCGATGTGCGACACTCTACTTCTCAGAAGTCTATTATGAGTAACTGGTCATTAGTGACATACGTGAAATAGTCCTTAAACAACCTACTGCAATACTTCGACTTATCCTTAGCCTTTTGCAATATTATGAACGAAACAATACATACATTCGTCTACTGCCACTATAATTACATGCATAATAACTAGTAACAATAAGAAAATACAATCACATCCATTCAACACCTAACACGCAGATTTAACGTGGTTCACCCCCGGGCTGGGAGATACGTCCACCAAACTGTGCTTCTATTATATATCTTGAGGGAAGTTAGCACAGTTTGTTGCACTACCCTTGCAGCGCAAAGTTTCTCCTAGATCTCTGATCTTCTCTCTATATCCCTTCCCTCTCTGTTCTCTCTGCAAATGATTACATACAGACTCAAATGACTCACAGACGACTATGTGTCTGGATCGTTACAACGCAGTCTGTCTGACTAATTTCTGAATCTACAAGACTATCAACTTGATCGACTATCTACTGATTGATTAACTACCCAACCAACCCTTTACAATACAAAAATGCAAGCTTTTATAGGCAGCCCGAAGGTCGTGCCATTACAACACTGTGGGCCTGTCCCAACAGTAAACCCATACCCTAAACAGTGACAGTCGGTCCTCTCTGTCCTTGAGGTAGCCGCTTCCCGTCACACCGCAGCTCTCTGCAGTCTTCCATGCTTCCCGGTACTGACCATGGGTACTATGCACCGCTTCTCTTTCTGTCCTTCGCCTTCAATGCTTGAGCCTCGTTGCTCCTTCTTCTTTATGAGGGTCGCTGAGCCCTCCTGTCTTCCGCCGCTGCCTTCAATGCAGTGGTTGAGCTTTCTTCTCTCGGCAGCTCTGGTACCGTTGCCTCCTTGACTTTTCTATCCCAAAAGTCATGGTTTCCGGCTCTGCTCTCCAGCTGGAAACGTGCTACACAGTCGTAGCTCTGCCCTGTCCTTTTTCCGCTAAACTTCTCTCTTTCCGCCAAAATTAGCAGCTTCTTCTGTAGCTGCGGGGTCCTGCTCCAACAGTCCCCTAACACTTACTTGTGGCTCACCCCAAGCCACTACCAGCAGGTGTTTCCTGTTGTAGCTTCTCCTTCGCCTTCTGCGAAGTTTTCTGCAACTTTTCCCGAAGTTCTGCAACTTCATTCTTCATCAC
>LPNX011122876.1:0-39815 GCA_001517045.1 Pseudotsuga menziesii
CCAAAACTAAGGTCAGCAACACATAAGGAGTTCGAACCCATCCCTCATTACCACTGGAAGCAAGATATAAGTTAAACTAACACATGCAAGAACCCAAAAGAATACCCACCAAGTGTGTGTAACATAGCCAATGGTAAATGGTCAACCACGATCTAAATAGCAAACCTGTTGAAAACTTCGTATGTTATACAAGACAATCAATATCTTAAATATGTTCTCAAAATCCATACAAGAAAAAGGCATTTTCATTTTCAATAAAGTTTTCAGGTCAAGGCTACTTGAAAGCATAGGCAGCTTAAGCCAAGAAATACCTTCGAATATTAACGAAGCTTCCCATAACGTTCTTCAACAAGGTCAAGCTTATTGATAAACAAAGCATAAAAATAAAAATAAAAATAAAAATGAAGAGACTGAGAACACCCTTCAAATATCATTGAAGCCCTAGCAAATGTGCCCATACAAATACATCTTCAACACTGTATTTTTTTTTGTCACTGAGCAAGAACAATTAGTCTCAGCTTATGTCAGTAATACTGAATTCAATTGCCAAAGCCACAAGACATCTTTGAGGTCTCTCTTTTTTAATCGACTCAGTTATAATGAACAGGGCGAAATCAGTAAAATTTTTGTAAAAGTTTATTTGGAAGGAACACAGTTATATATTTTCTTCTTTCCATCATAACGTTAAAGAGCATTGCAAAGCATTCTTGCATTACTTCTCAAAATTTATCCAAATTAGAAACTAATTCTTAATAAATCCTTTTGGCACAACCAGTAAACATTCATTGTACAATAATCCATATCGCACCCAATCAAATGGCAAAAAGGCTACGATAATGATCTGGAAATACCAATGGAGACTCCAAATTGCATTCCTCCATTTATAATAACACATGCATGATAAATCCAACGCAAAAGTACACAAAATCCAAATTGATTTAGAAGGTAGAACAGCCCCAAATGTAATCTTAAGCAAATACTCCAATCACAAGCATACATATGTTGATACAAATATGAAATTGCAGACATAACGCCCACACATACTGGATGTAAAATCGCAAATAGAGTCCTTTTTCGATTTCAGATATGAAATCACAGCATATGCATATAAATTCCATATTGTACAAAATCGCAGGAATTATATATATATATATATATATATATATATATATATATATATATATATAGATCCGGATATGAAATTTCAAGCCTAGCATATATTTACATCCCTAATAGAAGAAAATGCAAATACAACCCTTATCGATTTTTAAATATGAAATTGCAGTATAGGCATATCAATTCCCTATTACTTGTCGATAAAACATTTACCACGATTGCCAGTTGTTAATAATTCGAGCCGTGAATCCCACCAATGCTAACCAATTCAAACATTTTTCATCAGCAACTTTCAACATTTACTATCATTCCTTACAATTTGTTAAGACTTTAAACCGTAAACCCGAGCAACATTTTTACAGGTATATATAAACAAATTCAAACATTTTTCACTAGTAGCATTCAATCTATAAGGTAATGCATTTACCATGATTCTTTATAATCCCATGAAGAATTCAAACCATGAATCCCAACAAATTTTTCTTTCTAGATTTGAAGCAAAATTAAATTTAAAACACAAGCAATCACCAAATCTGTATAATATTGCTATCGCTAATCCCTAACAGCTATTTATTTCCATATCAAGAATAATTAAAATTTAAACCTTAGCATTTAGCATTTACCAGATCTTTATAAGATTGCAATGGCTGATCCCTACCAGCGTTTTATCTCTATGTTTAATTCGAAAATCAAAATGAAAACACTTGCAACTACCTGATGATAAATAATTCAANAACTACTTGATGATAAATAATTCAACCCATATAAATGTGTTTTCAAGTTTAACGCCCTCACCATGAAAAACACAGTAGAAATTTATGCCTATAACAAAGTTCAAAGAATGATTTCTGGTGCAAGGAGACATAAGCCCCTTGAAATATAAAAGTTAACACAGCCAAAAGACAATGGAATTAATACCATGCAGAATTTATTATTTCGGGTGCATTCGGAAGTCAACAAACACAATCACAGGCTATATTATACACAAGTCTATTTTTTAGTCAAGCACACTTAGAAGGCAATCATGACTCATACCTAGAAAAAAAAATCGCAGAGGATGCTACCTTCTGAAGCCCCGTAAGACATCGACTTCTCCTGCACAACTACAAGGTCAATAACCATGTGTACTAGGTACAACTTAAGGTACCTGGAGCGTTTTGAGCCCAATAGGCCCGAGCGTTTCAACCTCACTCTGATACCATATGTAGAATACCTCTGAAACCATGGAGCTACAAACCATTCAAGAAGTCTGCAAAAAAAAACTTTAGTAATCTGTTCACCAAATAAAAACATTTATATTGCATTCTTAACCATCATGTAGCAAAGAAATAACCAGCACAACAAAATAACAGAAATGAGACAACCATCTTCACGTGGTTCACCTCGTCCACGAGGCTACGTCCACCAAATTATTGTTCTTTTATTTCTTTGTCTGTCAAAGGTTTACAATTCTGCAGTACTCAAGCTGCAAATTTATTTACATAGCCTCTCTCTCGTGGAGGTATTTCATAACCCAAAAGCCCCTAGCTTTTCGGAAGGTACTCAGAACTATACAAAGGTATTAACGCAGCAGTAAAAACAGAGTTTACAAAAGGTAACGCAGTCATAACGGTTCTTATGCTTTACAAAAACAGACTTTCACTCAGTCAGTAAAAAAATAGACTTTAACGCAGTCATTAAGCTGTCGAGGTCGTAGCATTTCTTGTTCATTCAATTAAACAGCCTTAGTGTGTTCTTAAAAGATCTCTCTCAAGAAGTAACTCTCAGCTGCTGAAGCACTATGGTAATTTTTATTCATATTGAACCCTTACATTTTAGCCCTTTTAAAAAGTACTAGGGATAACTACTTTCTTAAACAACAAGCATTTGTCTAAATAATGTCATGGAATACATGCTCAAAGCCCAGAAGAAAGCATGAGCTTACATGAATCAGGTTGACTCAAAAGGCCCGTCTTAGTATTTACCATGCTGACTTGTGTAATTATTTCAGGTCCTATGACATGAATTATATGCCAATCCAAAAGTGGTTTAGGATATCGAAATTGAACATTTTGGCAGTAGACAACATTCCCATAAATGCTCCAATTTACTTAAATTAAAATTACATCGCCAAAAAAAACCCCAATTTACTCGAATGAAAACAACAACCAAAGCGGTGAATGTGATAGCTATTATCGCCCCACTAAAAGCAACTAGCTAAAATAAGACCATAGGTTACAAGCTACCAAGTGACATGCCATTGCATGTGGATGTGAGCCAGAGAAAGCAATAGTGATTGGGTTCTTGCCAATCCTGGACGACTTTGACAGAATAGATAAACAAGCGACTGTTTAGCCGAAGCGTTAAGCTTTACCCTGATAAAAAAGGGGGAAATCGATGACATCAAAATAAATGTTGTTAAAGGTTCTCAGTAATGTTAATTCTGGGAGCTTTAACCTGACCCTAAAAAAGGTAAACCGAAGACATCCCAATCCAAAGGTTCGAAATTAACGATAAAATCTTGGGCGTTAACTTTATCCTCAAAGAAGGAAGCAAGTTCCAGAAAAACAAACCAACATAGTTTGTTGAACTGCGGGAGATAAATACAATAAAATTTAATTTACAAAAATGCCTGTCACATTAGCGGCATACAATAGAATCCTAGAATTTTCTATAAACCCTGAAAGCCCACTTTTTTTTTTAATGTTAACCACCGCAAGCACTATTTTTTTGACAGATATAAACAGACCTTTAATCTACAGAAATTTATATCTAAATTTCTAGGGCATAATTGCAGAAATGTGAAATTATTACAGATCTGGCTAGCAAAGAAAATCGTAGAGAAGATGGGAAAGAAACAGCAACCAATACTAATCTTACTACATGCTTATGGTCTCAATGCAGATCTATGGGCAATAAAAATACCCGTTTTTCTATCTCATGAATTCTTTGTCGAAGATATTAGCAGATGATACCTTATTCGGAGCAAACATCACAATGCCATCGTGTAGCAGTGCCTCCCTCCGCGCATGCCCCCTTTACCTGGTTCCTTTGCAAAAAGAAAAGCTCTCGGATCTGATTTTAGGGTTTTGATAACTCACCTTGCATCCCCCTCTACCGTTCCCGAAATTCCTTATTTATACCCACCAAAAAGAAACCAACATTCCCATTATTTCTGCCATTCAGTCCCTCGTAAAGCCCTAAATTCTAGGTGCCGTTATAGGAATGAATCCCTCAAAATCCGTTGTTTGAAATTAAAAATAGTATTTGCCTCTCAGCAAGAGACGACTTAACCCAAATATTAATGAATCCCTAAATTCCAGGAGACGTTATAGGAACGAATCCCTCAAAATCCATCATTTCAAAAATGATACTATATTTATTTTTATTTTTTCCCACCAGGAAAATGATATAACAAAAATCCGGGATGACACCTCATATGATAGCCTTGGCACTTTTAAAGAGTGGGAGGATAATTTTAGGGTCCTTTGACTATTCCATGAGCGTGACCCTTTCCAAAATAATGGAAGAAAAAGAAAGGGGTTTTAAATACCATTATGACCAACCTACACTCCAACGTCAATTCCCTTTATTCCTTTTATGTAAATATTTGATGGGGGCTCATGATGATTAATTATCTTTAAGGAGGCTACGGCCTAATAGCCCTTCGAGAATTAACTCCCTTCTTTAAATCTTTTAACTTTACTCTTAACTCTTTTATGCTACGTAAAAGGATTGCAACTTTCTCCATAATAGGATTTAGTACCGAACGGTAGGGTCGTACCAGGAGTCCTTTATAAGGCCTGACCTTACTGTTATAAACCAAATGTTACGTAAGTCTACGGTATTGATTATGGTTCTTTAACCGTTTGCTTTTAGCCCTGGGTAGGGTTTAGTTAGCCTTTTGTCAAGTTGTTTCATTGCATTATGTCTCCTAGGTATTTTCATTTAGACAATTAACCTTTATAAGCCACAAGGTGCTGTCTTGGGTGGGGCCTTGGCCTTGAGCTCCTCACCAAGACTATTACAAAATATTCCAGGGCATAGGAGAGGGATATTACACACGAGGACAAAGCCACACATGTGGTATGCTTGAGAAAGTGACATGTGACACGTCTAACAGACTCATGGATCTCATCTATCCCGCTACCTAACCCAAGTGGTTGAGGAAGCGGGTTTGGCTCTCGCCTAGGTGCAGGAGGTCCTTTGAGTGGGTTCTGGTGGGCATGAGGTCGATCTTGGGCCGAGCCAAAACCGACACCCTAGAACTCGGTGATGTCGAAGTATTTCACATGGAACCCTAACACAAAATCGACCCACAGTTTCCTGAGAAAATACTGTGGGACCTCAACATTGTTATATGGAGGCTTGTAAAAAACCATGAACCATCTCTTTCTCAAGTTTTCTCTCCATGGTTGGTAATTACACCAGTCCATGCAAACTCGCCTCTTCCTCACATTTGGAGGTTGTCTTGTTCTCAGATATGTAAATTTGCTCCTATATTCATGTTTTTTATATCCTCTTTGGATATACTAGTGCTATAATGTTCTCTCATTCAAGCCCTATATTGGCTCAAATTCGTTATCTCACTGTGGGCAATGTTTATAGAATCTATTATGTTTTGTAGTTATGTGGCGAGGGAAACCCGAGAGGGTTCCCTAGTGTTCTTCAGTTCATCACTCAATATTCTTAATTAGTTTAAATCCCCATGTAATTCATCTTCATTGTTTTCTTCATTTAATTCAAGGGTTTCTTTGTTTAATTCGAGGTTTGGGCCCTTTGATTGGATTGTTTCACTCCTTTCTTGGGATGGTTCATTGGTATTTTTCATTATGTTTAGGTAATTTGTATCTGCAATATCAAATTTTACCGATTTCAATTTATTTGCAATTTTTTTTTATTTTGTATTTTATTTGAAAACAATAAAAAACATTAAAATAAACAAAAAATGACATTCCTACTCCATCTACCTTACTCCAACGTTGTGGGTGTCATTTTAGGTAGCTTGGACACTTTCTTTGGGCTCCTTGGGTGTCGTTTTCACCTCCTTGGGGTCGTTTTCACCTCCTTGCACACTCGCGGGTGTGTTGAGAACAAAACAAAACCATTCACTATTTTTTTAACACAGGGACCGATGCACGTCCCTGAATGCGATCGACAAACCATGCGTGCGTGCGTCCATATACGCATGAGCGCATCATTAGGGGTGCGTGCGCGCTCTTATTTCCCAACCTGGCAATCCAGCATGGAGGTTCGTCACTGCCGAAGCAGTAGCGTGTGTGTGCGCCCAAGGATGCATGTGCGTTCTTTTTTTTCTGCTCTTGCGCTCCCATTGCATCATATTTGGGTAGCAGCTTCTTGCAGGTGCCCATTAATTATTTCACAAAAAGTAATTTACATCAACCACAATCTTTGTTTTAACCTTCATTTAAAACATAAAACTCTTAGAGTGTTTTAAGTTGAAAAAATTAATATTAAATGAAATTTTAAAATCTAACTTTAATATTAGCTTCATATGGTTTCATATTATTTGTTTACCTAATATGGTTCCATAATACTAATAATAATGTGGTTTAAGAACATTTCAAATAGTTAGACTATAAGCAAACTATGGTTTCATAATATTTGTTTTTAAATCTATTATTAATTCTATTGGCTATTGTTGAAAAAATTTAATGTTGTTTCAAGACAATGTTGTTTTCTTTTTCAATAAATCCAACTAGTGTTTGTTTTTCACATAGTTGTTACCCCTTTTTTTCTCATCATTATATATCATTAATAAGGTTATGCTCTTATCATTTTCACATTATAACATTTTAAAAACTAACATGGCATTAAAAATATTAGTTTATTTAGCTAATTTTTTTTTAAAAACAACTCCTTTAGGTTAAAATTGATAACTAGATTCTAACTAAACCACATTAATCTTTTCAAAATATAAGTGGTAGTACGATTGCGGTGATTTTTCAAACGTTTAAAAGTATTTTTTTATTTTAAAATATTCATGTTTATTAGAAATCATGTACAATAATTAATATGCTTCACTTAGAGTTATCAAATTCACGACACTCTATCACACTAACTACTCAAACTTTTATCATTCATATACAAAAATAATGAAATCTCCTCTAAATCCTTTGTCTTAAATCCCTTGTAATAACGGCTTAATATTTAAAACCATAATTATTAAAACATTCAAATATTATATAACCATATTTAAACATTACTATCATGGACTAAAGTTAGGGTTGTTTAAAGATTTTAAACATATTCTCCATTTGCCTCGAGACCTAAAAAAAAAAAAACAAATAATATATAAGTTCTCCATTTGTTGCAGTGAAAAATATATCAACCAACTATGTAATGCAAACTTACAAATAATATATTAGTTTTCTATTTGTTCCAATGAAAAATATATCAACCAACTATGTAATGAAAATAATACTTGAGGTATCGAGATAATTGATCATTAATGATATACCTTGGGGATACATATAATTAATGACCTGGTACAAACATTACCTTCCCTCCCTATCACCGTAAAAATATTATCATTTCCCATGCTTCTAGAGACTATAAGAATATGCATAAATACATGCCCCATCCACTGCAACAATTAATTTGTGGGGGTATGGAACTAATTTGGGCACGCAACAAATTGATTTCCATAGGTAATAAGAGTATTAATAGAGTGCCATATTAATATGATACTATTTACCACAAAGATTACATGTACAATCAAATAATGAAGTGATACCCCTCTCTGTATCATCCATGGCAGTGTGCAATAATGTGCAACTATACCCTATAGCATTATAATCCATGGAAACCTTCCTTTCAACTACACCTTATATGATTTCAACGACAAAATGGGTGAGTATTGGATTAGATATATGGGAAAGGGTTTTAGGATGGATCTATGTTGGTTGGTAACCAAAACCATGTGCTCAAAACCACTTATATCCTTCATCATTACGAAATCAAAGTTAACCCTAACACAATTTAAACATTGATTAATTAATTCCAAATGTAAATAGCGGTAAATATTATTACTTTCTTCTTAAAATAATTAATAACTATTAACAACTAAAAGTTTTCTATGGCATTATAATTTTGTTATTTTTAAAGAGCAATTTGGGTTATAAGAAATAAGTTTAAAAAATAATTATTTTTTTAAGTTTAAAATTTAATGATTAATATTTAATATTTCATTAAAAATATTGTATATGTTTAACTATATATATATAGTTGTATTTTTAATTAAAAATATTATATATAAGAAGTCTACTTAGCTATTTTATTGGTATTGGATTTTTTTGTTAAGTATTTTTTCCCTATTGAATGATACTCGAATTATTCTACTGTGTCATAGAACTATTATCTTAACTTCAACTCTAATCACTTTAGGCTTAGTTCAAGTGCATTTGACATCTTGTAGTCTAGTTATGTGTAGTCATGTAAAAGTAGAACTCCTAATAAAATAGTTTGAACTCCTAATAAACACCTCCAAATTCCTAGTAAACTCATGGATCTCATAGTTGGGCATCTAGCTAAAACTCATACATCTCATAATTGGGCATCTAGCTAATATACATTTAGTATTACAAGTTTAGTTTTTCCATATAGATATAATTACTTTTTTCGATTCTCTTTAAAGGAGGTTAGTCTAACTCATAACTAACAATTTCAAAAAAAAAATAGCTTACTTACAATTTGTGATAGTTTGGCAAAATCAAATGATTCTACAACTATTAGCTTAATTTCAACTCTAATGGCACTAGATAACTATTAGATTATTCCAATAGTGATGCAAAGATTAAATTAAATTTAGATGAATTCCATCTCTTAGCAAGAGAAGTTGACATTGATTGTTGTGCACCAAGAACAATCACTTAGGTAATGTGCATCTTATGTGACACCTGAACTTAGAGTCACTTAATGTGCATAAGGCTTAGTCTAAGTTTTATATTAACTTTTCAATTAACTATTAGATACAACTATTAGCTCAACTCTAATGATGATACAACTATGAGTCTCACTTCAAATATGAGCTTAACAATCATACATTAAGTGGTTGTTATATTAGCTTAACTATTAGATACAAGTAATTGATACATTCTTTAGTAAAAAAAACATTATCAATATATTAAATATATACATCTATGCTTATTTCAAACATATTAATTTTAATAATATAATATGGTTATTACTGGTTAAAAGAAAATACTAATTTTGTCTAAAAAAAATAGTGTTGAATATTATGTACCACAAAATATAAACTTTGTACCATAAAATACTATTTTTATTTTTGTGTTGAACATTATGTACTACAAAATATAAACTTTTTACCATGAATTACTATTTTTGTGTTTAAAAAACGTCTTGGACTAGTGACGAGAGGACTGCGAGTCTTAGGGTTCTTGCCAGCGTCACAGGTCATGCAGTTATACGGATGAAGGTTGAAGGACGTAGATGCAGCTAGTGTAACATATTGTGATTGAATTTTAAAATATCGAAGATATAACCATTTATGTAAACGAGTGAAAATAATGGGGACTACACTGAAAATAATGGGGACTACACTGCAAGTTTTGGATGTACCTACTTTTGAGCCTATTTTCTTTATTGTTTGCCCAATCTCCTTCAATAATTTTTAAAGTATTCAAGATCATTTTAAACTATATCACCTCAAACAAAATTTATATCCCTTCAATCATTTTAAAGTCTTCAAAATCATTTTAAACTATATCACCTCAAACAAAAATTATATCCGTGAGAAGTTTCTAAAGATTGTTTTGAGCTTTGAAACTTTTAAACTATATCAGCTGATCAAAGGTAAATTCCACCTACATTCATTCTCTCTATCAACACAATGAATTTGCTCCAGAATACAATGAAATAAAAATGGCAAGCGGGTCTCCTGGAATATATATTGTGTAACTGTGACACGAATGGACTTTATAAACTATCCATGATAAGCAATTGTATTATGAGTGGGATTTGAGAGCCTTTCTATGCAAAAAAATAAAAAATTGTATTATGAAACTTTTGATTCATCTCGACCTAAACTAAGTTGATGTATCAGGATGAAACATCCTTACAGTAAGAAAATCATATGTTCAAAGCCACCGATAGAATTACTATCATATGAAACATCCTTACAGTATATTAAATATTTTCAATGTTATTTCCTTTCAATAGTTGGATCGTGTAACAGATCAAAATAATCAGCCGCTCTTTTATATCCAAACGGCCCATCTGTTCCTCTTAACACGAACCTCCCTTACTGGGAGACCTGTAGTTTTGACAGTTAGAGGGGCCTGACGGAGGTACGGGACCCCTGAGAGATTCGAACCAACCATTCCTCATCTTAATAATATTATTATTATTATCCATGACCTCATCTTCCTGAAATATGAATTTCAATTTGAGCGGCCTGGTAGCCAAAGTTTCAGTAACCATCGCAACTACCATTATAAGCACGGCAATCAATATTGCCAGTCGTGCTGCTATTCTCATATCCGCCATGTCGCTGGAATAGAATGGCACCAATTCACAGCCACAGTATATATTCTCCTATTCACAGCAACAACAGAATAGCACCGATTCCAATATCAATCTCAGAAGAAGATGAATAAGAATATATTGATTGTATATCCGTTACATTCAACTGTGTAACATATATATAGAGAGAGGAATTACTATTTACGCCGAGAGTTGGTGGCAAGAACGGAGAAAGCGTGGGACGACTCCGCGGATTCGTTTGACAAATACATGGAATGGGTGGACTGGTCGCATAAAGCGGCGGCGTTTTATAGAGATGTTCATCAAACGGAAAGTTTTCCGGCCATGTCACAGCTGGAACCCAACTATATTTTTCTGATGGTTTCGATTCAGTACGCGCGTCTCAAGTTTGTTTCTTAGTTGAAGCTTATTTTAAAAAACTTCAAATGCGTTGATGAAACCCATAAATTCACGACGAAATCCATCGCCGGAAACGAAAGGTGCGCGTTTTGAATAATTTTTCAACTTGAGTAAAACTTTTCTACATGATCGCCACGAGTTAAGCGCAATCTAAAATCAAACTTCCGACTTGGAAATGGAGTATTCAACATTTCTCTTAAACCCTTTGATTTTGATTTTGTGACTTTACTTTAAAGAACAGGCTTCGCTGACTCTAAATGTTTTTTATCAGGTCAATCCAATATTTTTTTATCAGTCAGTACTTTTCGGCTGACTGTAAATGTTGAAGGATTCAAAAAGACCTATTAAATTTATAAATAAATAAACAAATTTTTTTAAATGAAGTTAATATCGAACATACTTTGCCCTTTCAAAATATATTTGGGCAAATGAAGATATTTATTGGTTAATTATTTCTTTTTATATTAAGATATTTTAGTTTATCATTTATTAGCATAATATTATAATTTAATATATATGTATTAGTGTAAATATTATAATTTAATAAATTTAAGGTCAATCGACTTTTTTTTATCAGTCAATACTTTTCGGCTGACTCTAAATGTTGAAGGATTCAAAAAGACCTATTAAATTTATAAATAAATAAAAAACTTTTTTTTATAAATGAAGTGAATATCGAACGTACTTTGCCCTTTCAAAATATATTTGGGCAAATGAAGATATTTATTGGTTAATTATTTATTTTTATATTAAGATATTTTAGTTTATCATTTATTAGCATAATATTATAATTTAATATATATGTATTAGTGTAAATATTATAATTTAATAAATTGATGCGTATAATTTTATTGAGATGTTTATTGGGAACAGTAAAAGCATCAAAATAGGTGGATGTATGTATTTTGTAAAAAATGATATATCTAGATTTAAAATAAATTTATATTTATTAAATATATGAATTTATAATAATAATAATAGAATATTCTTAAGGTTGTTGTTAAGCAAGACATTAAATTGATGTACTGATGTATGAGATTTCTTAGTTTGTAAGACAAAAATGGAGTCTCTTAATAATATACATATTTTACTTTCTTTATAATTTAAACATATAATACAAAAGAAAAAATATATAATTAATTAAAATTAATTATATAAGAATAATAGAAATTAATTATGTATTTATTTTCTAAAATTTCAAAATGATTGAAATTAGTTTTTCAATAATTGAATTATTAACTTATATTGTTCAAAATTGCGGTGAACGGAATAATATTAACTTAATAAATTTTATGAATATATTTATTTTGTTAAATTCATGTTTAGATGGAGGATGGACTTAGAGAATGGAGAAGCAATCAAAATAATTTAATTTATTTTTTATATTAAAAAATTTAAATTTTTTAAAGGTGTATATTTTATTTGATTTTATGGTATCTAAAAGTTATTTAATTTTTATTTATTTATTTTAAAATATTTGTATCATAATCATTAAATTAATAATAATATTTAATTAATACTCTTTTAATAACATTTAAATCGGTTAAATTTATCAATGAAGATCGAGGAATTTTTTACGGTTGGGAAAGGTTCAATTTTAGTGAAGGGCTTTAATTAAAGTCATTGGGTCACCTTGAGGTAGTGGTTGAACATGTGGTTGCACCAAGATAGATTGTATTAAATGATTTGGTGACTTGTGCACACAAGAGCGGAGTAAAACTCATCCCCATGTCCTTCAAAATTGAACTCCAAGATGCGGGTGTAATCCACTCTAAACATTCCCTCTCTCACCAGATATGATTGTTGTTAGTTGAACAAGTGGTAGGGTAGATGTACAAGGTGTTATTGCATGCTTCTTGAAGGTTCCAAGCATTAAGAGACAATGACTCCATTCACAACAATATGTGAATGCAAGTTCGAGGATAGAGGGTCGAACATGGAGATCACTAAAGGTGTTAAGAGTGAGATCACGATGATCCTAGACATGTGTGAACCAAGGTAGACTATCATGTCATCTAATATAGAGTTAGTGGTCATGCATAAGGACATATGAGATTTGAGTAAGATTGAGGTTCAATATTTGGTGAAGGATATAAATATAAAAGAAACCAAAGGAGCAAAAGTGAAGGTGGAGAAAGAAATTCAGTGTTGTTTCCCTCACGACACCCATCATGCTTTGTCTGTGGATGGAAATGGTTCCCAAGCAGAGATCTAGGTGCAATTGTGGATGAGTAGGAAGCCTCATCCAAAAGTTGATCCTCGCCAAACCTTCTACGTGGAGGTCCCATACCACATTGAGTAGATGATAAACTATCTATGGAAGTTGTGGCCTTGGAGGTGAAAGAAAGAGAGTAGAGCGCTCATGACAAAATAAACTTCTATTTGTTTGTTAGGAACATCTTGGCGCACATGTTGATGGACAAGGAACCCATGCAAGTTGAACACTTAATAACAATTGGAGGAATCTATGATAGGATAGAGATTATGTACATGCAATTTTATGACCTTATGAAAGCTACTAGTCTCAATTCTAGATAGTTTCCACTTATTGTGAAAATTCAAATGCTACTCACCTCTCTATTTCATCAAATGGGAATCACTAGGAATGTTGAGTGGAGGTTCTTGGTTTTTTTTGTCTTGAACAAGCACATAATAAATAGGATGAAGCTTTTATTTTCGTATAGCACTAGAATTTTTTTTCAATTTTGGTTAATTGAGACATAGAATTGGTTTTCCACTCATGAGAAGGTTCTGAAACTCCTTAAGGTTGGTGAGACTATTTGGCCGATTGAACTAAACTGATTATAATCTACACCTAGTCTCCAAATTGGTAGGTCAACCATAGAGTTTTTTGAAATTTATATAAATCAATGATAATGAAATGTAATGTCTATCCTACAAAAAATAATTCAATAATAAAGATATTTAATAATAAATAATTTAAATAAACTTAAAATTGGTCATAACTTACAATATTAGGTATTAAGAGGGATACGTGTGTGTGTGTAAAATTTGATGGGTTAGCTCTAGTGCAAGATGCCAAATTGATGTTTGATATCTCCTTGTTTGTGGGACATGGGACCCTCTCATTGAATCCCATATGTTCAATGATTTGGGTGGTTAGGAGGAATTATTGTCATCCTCCCCAAATAGACTCAGTTCCTGGAAGTGAAAAATGTTCCTTGTCGTTGTAACACTAGAAGGGTAGGTTCCCTCTTGAGTGGGACCCACATCGAGTGTGTCTCTGGACATCTTAACTCTATGTTGAACTGCGAGTTTCTAGTATATGTTGCTTGCAATTTATCACATATACTTAAGGGGAGGTTCCTCAGTTGTATGTACCTCATTTCGTTGTTACAAAAAATAGTTTACGGAGATGTACATATCTTATCCCTTATACTTACATAAAAATATAACACTATTAATAATACCCATAATATAACTATGAAAAAGTACAAAAAAAAGAAAAACTCAAAACACATGCACACCAAATCGACTCTGTCATTATGCACATAAGATGCAACCAAACATGATAACAACATAGTTATGATTCAATATAGAATTTGGATGAATGTTTTTTTTATAATGCTAATGTTATGCAAATTAAGTGCATTTTTCCATGTTAGAGGAGTAGAGGCTACCATTGATAGAGCCCATAGATAATCCATATCCTATGGCCCTTTATAGAGTTACATAATCCACTCAATCATTACATAGGGACTCAACAAGAGCATCATATTACTTACAAGAATTGAACTTGGGTGGGGAGGGTAACAATCATTGTTCCCAATCACCTAAGCTACAACTAGTCGATAGAATATACTGTATTAATAATATAAAATATAAAAAAAAGCATTAAACATATCTTAACTTCTAATTTTTAATATCAAAATATGCTAATAAACTTAATTAATTAAAAATAGTTTAAAATATCATTATATTGAAAATAGATATTCAAGTTTTTTTTGCATAAAATTTAAAACTTAAAAAAATCAAAATTAAATCGAGGTGAGTAAATATACATTATATCTCTCTCACACACACATTGAGTTTGTATAAGTCATATTCTTTGTAATGTCTACCAACCACATCATACTTTCTTAGTCAAACCAGGTTTCTGTACATAATTGTCTTTTGCAAGGTGCATTTGAGTTTTATATTGGCTTGGAAAATTATTATTTCCATTCGTTTTGTGAAACAAACATGGTTTGTTGGATGTAACTAGGCTTCTTCCAATGAGATGCCACATAATTCCATTTCTTCCCACATAATGCATGAATGTCTCTAAGTACCAATAGTGGTAAGCTCTCTAGAATTTCCTCTTACAACAATGCGAAATGAGGAATTCCTTACATAATATTTTCATCTTGGTGTTCTTCTTCTAACTTGGTTTGATTGCTTTTTCCTTTATTCAAGTGCTATTGCAAGTTGAGTCCTTGAACTCTTCCCTTCTCTACCTTTCTACAATCTTCCAAAGAAGGATGGAGTTGGAGTGGTTTCACTCTTCCATCACTATGGCACTTAAATATTTCATGAGTAATAAAAATTTTCCTTTTCTTTTTCCTTCATGAAAGTGATCAAGTTGTGTTCATGCATTTTTAATTTCTACCACCTAAAACTAGGCTTTCGTGCTTAACCCTTAATTTAGCTAAAATAGGATCTAGGATAACCTGATTTCTCTTACCGATCACTTGTCCATTGTAGTCCATATTCCTTAATAGTTTCAAACCAATATATTTGTCATAATTTTCAAATTCAACCAAAAGGTTCTTATGAAGGGTTTGAACACGATGAAATCATGATGCTTATCTTGTTATTGGTGTTAACATCGAGAGTGGTAGTGGAAAGTGTCTTTTCCTTCTGATGATCTTGAATAGATTCATGTGTCTTTTCCAATTCGTTCTATTTGTGTACCAACTCCTGTGGTATCTTAGTCATTGTCTCATTCAGAGCCTTTCCCCTTCTTAACTATCTAGTTGAATGAATTTCTTCCCCAATTACAAGATTTGAAACCTATTGTTTTCCAATTGTACTCCACTTGTACTCTCATAGTAGTGAATGAGTATTGGTATGTGGAAAGTGAATATTTTTCTAGCTCATATTATTTATTCCCCTAATATTGACTTTACTCTTGGGTTTTCTTATTGAAATCTCTAAACTCTTCTAGCTTCTCTCTCTTCAAAGCATTTCCCAAGGTGAATATGCTTCTTCCTTAGAGTTCTAGAAGCTATGTGATGGTCCAAGATTCAATTGCTTTGATACTTTATGGGCCATAAAAAAATAGACTTATATCCCACTTTCTTCACTAATATATATATGTCTGTGTGTGTATGTGTGTGTGTGTGCGCGCACGTGTTATCCAAAACATAGCACAAACTATTTGCTAATCCATCTTCAACAATATGTTTGCCTCGACTGATATTTTTTTTATCATTTTGAGATCATTACATAGTAAAAATTAAATTGGCACTATGGTTTTTGATATGATTCCACATTTTCTTATGTTCTTTAGTTGTCATCCTTTGGCATTAAATCTTGTAAAAAACAGTCCCTCATAATATTTATTAACTGTAGATTTTATATAGACAACCACATCTCCCTTTTGTTTGAAGAATATGAGAAGAAACTAATAATGAAGCAATTTACCCTCACCCTCTTCCAAAAAAATCAAACTTGAAGGTACAATAATTTATTATTTTGTCCCCACCCTTGGTGATTGCCACATAATCCTGTTTATACTTCAAAATAGGGCTCAATTGTCATACTCTCAAATCTTTTGGACTCTCCAAAAAAATGAATCACTCCTACAAAGTTTTAGTGAAGTTAGCTTCTTCCACATCAAAAGAAGTCAAAAAATCAAACATCGAGATACAATAACTTATTAGTTTGTCCCCACCCTTGGTGATTGCCACATAATCCTATTTATACTTCAAAATAGGGTTGAATTGTCATACTCTCAAATCTTTTGGACTGTCCAAAAAAATGAATCACTCCTGCAAAGTTTTAGTGAAGTTAGCTTCTTCCACATCAAAAGAAGTCAAAATATGGAAGAATATGCTATTGTTAACTTTGGGGTGATTCTAAGCATACGGACACTCATCTTGAAACATACAAAAATATCTAAGACCTCCAAAGTCCATATTCTATGAACATGTTGAAACGCACTCATTCCATTAATGGTGGAAAAGGAGTGAAAGTTATGTTGTTAAGCTTGAAGGAATCCACCCGTAAACCCAAATCCATGCCACCTCTACCTCCTCATTATTGAGGAACAACACCTTATTGTCTCTATCATGTGGTCCCTCCCTTCTCTTTCCACCTTCCCTATCTTGCCATTCCTCTAAGACACCTAGGAATCTCTCTAGTCCCTTCTTTTCCACTTTCCTTGGCCTTTGCTCACCCTTTCCTTTACCTTTTGTACCCGAGCTCCCCTTTGTTTCCATGGAAGGAGGTCACTTCAACATTGTTATTTCAATGCTTAATAGAGAAGTTAGAACTCTTAACCAAGATCTAATAAGCACCCTCTAGGAATTCAAGAATACTAAGGGCAATGGCCAATATTTTGTTTGTTTAATTTGCGCCATGAAAAACCCAACTAAAAAATTGGTGTAAAAAAATGGAAGAGAATGGGATGCTTGCAAGCTTGAGATAGACGACAGATCACAAGAGAAGGGGGAAAGGAAAAAGGGGCTTCGTTTACATGCATACCTTAGAAAAACATGGAATTGGACTTCGTCATACTAACTTCATGGGATACCTTGTGATGAATATAATTCCATGGTGTATCCCTTGTGATGCACAACATCGTACAAACAAGGTGGAATATGCCGCTAATGTAGCGTAAAGGTTTTTGTTGTTGTTAATTAATTAAATAATTTCTTTATTGTGGCTTTGTATTTCTTTTTGTTTACACGGCAAAGAGCAGATACCTACAAGTTACAACCTCTCCCGTTAGAATGACTATTTTATTTTTGACAAATCATCACATATAGTACATAGTCTCCCCTCTCTTAAATTAGAGTTAACTAATTTTGTAACAGCTATTTAAGTAAACTATTGACTTTGAAGCATTCAACTATCCAAACCCACAATTGGCATCGGAATGAATCATACTGAGAAATTCCTGCTATTCAAGATCACATTTACAAAACAATAAATATCTCACATTAACAAAATATAGAATTTCGTCCAAGCATTTGAATTTGCAGCAGACTGAAATTTCTATCACAAAATTAGCAGGACGATGTACAATAAAATGCCGCAGATATACTCCGAATAATAAAGAATAGTTGAAGAAATGTAATACATTTGACATGGTTTTAAGGAATCGACAATGATGATACTTTAAAAGAATTACAATACGGTTTTTAAGGAATCGACAATGATAAATTCAATGTAACCAATAAGATCAAACATACCGTTCTATTTCCAAATTAGTCGTATTTTATATAAACTATTTTAAAATAGTTAATTTTTTATAAATTTAATCCACATATGTCTATTTTGAATGCTTTTTGTTGTTTTCATGTATGCTTATATTTTTTGGAGCTAACACTAATGTTAAGTTAATTTATTTGACAACATATCCTATTAAAATGTAGAACCTCTCTCTAGACCTAAAAAATTTTGGCTTTCCAAATTTATCCATAATTATACTCATAAATAAAAATTTAAAAGAAAAATATATATAAAATTGAAATAAATTATAATGAAATTTGCATTTTCAAAAATATTTTGTTATAATACACTATAACTTAAATTTGTATTTAGAAATATATTTTTGTTAAAATGAATTATATTTAAAAATATAATTTGTAAAGTTAAAATATGTTTAGCAAGTTAATGGTTTCATGTATGGGAAAAATATTAAATTCTACTCACAAATACATAGCTTTACTAGAGGTAGCTTTGGTGATGGCTAAAAGGGACCTATGATCACCTCTAGATTATTTGAATTAGGTAAAAAAATTATGAGTGTCCTCAATTTTGATTGATACTCGAATTATAAAAGGTTTTGTTATTTTAAAAAATAGAATATATTTAAATAATGAAAAATATCATAAATTGTAAAAAAAAAACATAATTTTGTTTCTTATACAAAGTTGTTAGGTTTTAAAGCACCCATTTCTAGTGCTTTTGAGGTGGATTCACCTATTGATCCGTGTGTGGACTTCACGCTGCCTTTGGTTAGAAAGGTGGACAACTCTATAGACGGTCTTCTATGCACTTTGCATAGAGGCAGACTTTTGGCACGAAAGGCGTCGTACGTAGGTTCTAGTGTTGATAATACAGTGGGTGGGAGTTTTGAAACCCCCTTCGATGGCACTCCAGAGGAAGGGTTTAATTCCCTTAACACACCTATGTATGAGACAGACAAGGTAAATGCTACAATTGTAAACCATAGCAACGCTTAAAAAAACCTGCTTTCTCCCGACTACCCTGTACAGGGTAGGTTTTGGAGGCTTGAACGGACTGGTGTGAGCTCAGAGTTTCTTGATTCGGCTAGAGGAGGCTTGGATTTTTAGGGCCACTTGCTACAATCACATGATATTAGACAAAACCACTCCACTTGACAGCTGATTGCATTTGATAGTGGTTTACAAGAGAATCAACTTGGTTCTGTAGGGTTTACCTCTAGTTTGGAGTTGGATAAATCTTCCCCTTTTAGCAAGGTTACTGGTACTTTGGCTCGAGAAAGGAGAAAGTCTAATGGAGTAAAAGTGAAAAAGGATTATCAAAGCTTATCTATAGGTAGAGACTTCACTCCGCAAAAGGTGGAAAGGTTAAGTGAACATGTGGTAGTGGGCTCGCTGGAGTATGTCAGAATGAACTTCCTGGAGATGATTGAATGGGTCTCGACCAATTGGAAACCCATTTTTTACTATCTCCCGTAGGTTTTATGGCTTACCCACGGTTGTTTTTTTTTTTATCTTTTTTTCCAAGGATCGTCTCCAAAGGGTACTAAATACCTTTTGGGTTATTAGAGAATGTTCTTTGGTTCTATGGAGTTTAATCTAACAATCCAAAATATATATAAAAGACATATTTGGCTTTTGTTTCCTGGTTTACCTATTCAATTTTTCCCGAAGGAATTGTTGCTTAAAATAGCGAACCATTTGGGGAGTTATATTGCTGTTGACAAAATGACTTTGTGGTTGGTAGATAGAAGGATGGCATAGGTGATGGTGGAGCTTGACATTTTGAAAGGGTTGTCGGACTCTGTTTTGATAATTTGGGGAGATATTTCTTTTGACCAGAGACTGGACTACAAGGGCATCCCCTTTCTTTGTTTGATGTGTCATAATATTGGTCATGTAAAGAACGAGTGTCATTTAGGGTTTTTTCATTCACATGGAAAGCCTCAGAGGTGGTCTACCCCAATTGATGGATGTTTAGAGTCTCTCTATGTTCCTTCTTTGAAAGAGAAGGCTCTTTGCACAAAAGGTATGTTTGATTGCTCATCTCTTGTTCCTCATGAAGATATGTCTTCAAAAGAGATTCAGTTGAAAAAGACTATGATAGAAGATTGAGTAATTTTCCAAACCCTAGCTCTGTTTTTCTGTCAAACCCTATTTCCCCTAAGTTGGCTTTCGATACTTCTGCTTTGGTGTTGACCACGTCAGATATCCTCTAATGAGCCTTCGATGTTTGGTATTGACGCGTATTTACTTTCTTCCCACTCTGATGTTGATCCAAACCCTACCTCATTGGTTGATAATCGATCTGTCGAAGATTTGACTTATACTCCTTCTGCTAAAGTATTAATAGGGGATAAACAAGGGGTTTCTTCAGTTGGGTTACCGGTTTCTAATATGGTAATATGTCCTATTAATATCTATGCTAATAAATCTAGGGATATTATGGATTATCTCTCAATTAATTCCATTAGATGTCAAAATGTTACGATTCGTAGAAAGAATAAGAATAAGGTATGGAACAAAAAAATTGTTAATGAAGGGGATGAAGAGTTACTACTGGAAACAATAGTATATCCCGGTGTCGAAAATAATTTGTTTTGTTGAGGAAGATTGTATCGATGTGGAGGTTTATGAAAGGACGGTTAGAGCATACAAGCCCTCTATGAAAGCTCCTTAATGATCTATATCTCTTTCAATGTCACGGGTTTTGGGGGTGGCCCTAAGCTTTAAGCCCTGAAATATTTCCTCTTAAATAACATAGAAGATGTTTTTTTTTTCCAAGAAACTATGTATTTGGGAACTAAAGCCCATGAATTATTCCTAAGAATTTTAAAATATTGGGAGTGTTGTGCACAAGATGCAATAGGGATTTCGGGAGGATTGGTTTCCATTTGGAACCCTTCTACCTATTCTTTCACGCCTTTTAGAACTTGTGCTAGGATTCCATTAGAAGGAAGAGTATGTGGATTCGAGAAAATATTGCACTTATTAAATGTGCATGCTTCCTACAAGGAGAGAAGGAAGTTCTAGGATAGAATTGTTGAAAGTGGTTTGTTAAGTCTTGAAAATCTGGTGTTAGTAGGTGATCTAAATCTAACATTAGACTCTTTTGAAAATTGAGAACTATACATTCTTCTGATCCTTTGGTTGAATATTTTTTAGATATTTTCAAAAAATATCAGTTAGTTGATATTGCTCCTCCCAAAATCACTCCTACTTGGAGAAGTAAGAAAGAGGGAGGTGGAGTGATCAAAAGTCTCGATCTTTTTCTTTTGAAGGAATCCCTGGTGGATTATAGTTCAAGTTCTAAATCGTGGGTCCTCCATAATAGCATATCTGATTATTTTTCTATAGCTTTAGATTTTGACGTGGACCCTTTGGATACCTTCATACCTTTTAAATTTTATCACTCTTGGCTTAAAAACGAAGAATTTTTCGAGATGATTAGGGATTTTTGGGCTAATGTTATTTTTCCTCGGAATCTTAATGCTATGGAACTATTAGTTTTTAAGATTAAGGATCTTAAAAAACAAGTTACTAGTTATACCAAAAAGAAATCAATTGAAAATAGAGCTTCTCTATAAAAAATTGAAATTGATATTTCTGATGTGTTTTCGTCAAATTTATCAGGCTCTTTCTCGGCTGAAAATAAATAAAAATTATCTGCTCTAACCCTTTTACAGGATGAGATCCTTGAGAATAATGAAGAGAAAATGAGGCTCAAAAACAGAGCTATTTGGCTCGAGGATTGTGACAAGAATACGAAATTTTTCCATGACTTTGCTTCTTAGTGCATGAACCAAAATTCAATTTGGGTGATCTATGATAAAAGTGGTGTCAAGACTAGACTACCATTGAACTATGGATTCTACATCTTTGATATGGGGGTTTCTGGTAAACCTCATCTCCTCCCTTCGTAGTGCGATCTAGATGCATGCACCGACCCTGTCATGCTCACCTTTTTCGTGCCTGGTCTCAAAGTAGTTCCATATATACAACACATCGTAAGTCTTTTGTAACATACTCATCCATTGGAAGACTTGAGAATTTTTGAATTGGCCTACACAACCATCTGACCATATCCAATGTTGATCCATCTGTATATCTCCCTCCTTTAGTTGATCATAGAAATTTCGAAAACAATGTTGCACATATGCAGATCATGGCATCTGCCATCACTTATGTAAAAGTTTGTCTCCTTCTGTATTATCTTGTTGTTAATGTTTCTCTCAGGTGCATGCCTATACGTAATATGTACCATGATGCTGACTTGGTTGGAATGGTAGTATTGAATCTGAATTTCATTTTGTGGCTGAAGGGTGTATTTTTATGCAAAATCCACAATTGACAATATTGTCCCAATGGGAAACTTGTCCCTACATTTTCTGTACTGCTCATCCTTTCATCACACTACATGCACATGTTGAACATACTGTTCGTTTTCATGTAGAACTCTGTAAAAAAATCACATACCCGTATCTATTGCCATGAAAACAAGGGTCATATTAGAATGTGACCTTTAAAGAATGTATATGTAGAAACTGAACATGTAAGAGGAAAAACATGCAATAATAATTTGCACCCGTGACTTCACCAATGCAATCTTTTTACTTTCCTTCACACTATCTAATGGATAGGTTACATAGTTGAAGCTCCGCATCTCCACATTCATACTGAAAATTTGATGCTCATCACTTCCATGAATGCAACGACTCAAAAGAGAAAACCCAATGCACCTGGAGCAATTCCCATATAGACATGATTTTCCATAGTAATTTTTTCCTTCATGCCTTGGACACATGATGCGGAGGATAAAATCTCTCGATGCATTCGGTGGTATTACGGGTTCATTGCATCCCTGCTCAATGTTAGTATGCAAATCACAAAATAAGTGTTTATATGTGTCATAAAAATATTCATATTCTACATGTTATCTACAACATCATGTGTTCCGGTCAATGCATATACGAACATACCATGGTTTACATTTCTCAAAGGACCTTTGACCCAAGTTCAATTGTGTGGGCCCATTTTTGAATCTCTCATAGAGTTCAATCTGTGTTGTTTCAAGGAAGTCTTTGACGTGGGGTTCACATTCAGTATAACCTTTTCTCAGCTTTAGCACATCTCTTTGGTTAGATGTAGGTCTAGTATGATCATGCCATAAAGTTTGTACTAAGTTCTTAACAGCATCAATTAGCTTCATATCTCGGAATATTTGAAGCTTAAGTACATTAAAAGCGGCCTATGCTTATAGGCAGCGACATTATAGGTACACATGAATTCATCCATTTATTTATAATTGTGATGTCTGTTCTGATTCTAAACAAAATGTTAAATGTTTGAATAAAATAGATTTAAATGTAATTAAGTAAATCAATAAAATATAATTAGAATTGAAAACAACTTTATTGATATTAAAATTGAATGTATAAACATTCATTTGTCCCTCCACACTTTCCATTTTGTTGTTGTAATGTTAATGTTTGATCTAAGCCAAATGCTTGTAAAAAATAGATTCAAATATAATTTAATAAAACAATTAAATATAGTTAGAATTGAAAATAACGAAGTAAAATTTTAATGATATTCAAAAATAAAATTCAATTTAAAAAAACAATAATATTTAACTTTTAAATAAATCATTCACCTTTATAATTTGTTCACAAAGTTTAGAAAAAAAAATTGCTATATAAAATATATAACAATATACTTTATTCTACGAATAGAATCCAAAATAACATAATAATGCAATACTTAAAACATACATACAATTAAATTATGTATTCAATCATCTAACTAACCAAAGTATTAAATGTTCTTTATGATAGAAAAAATGAAATTAGTAAAAGAAAAGTAACTAAGAGAAATCTATACAAAGCAATAAGTTGCTTTGATTTCAAGCACTCTATATAGGATTTTTAAGACTTTATATAAATCATACTTATATAAATCATATTATAAATAGTTCATCCCCTATTAATTTGTTCATAGAGTCTATAAAATTTTCGTAGGTTATAGTTGTATAGTTAAAAAAAATATGTATATGAATTTCTTAAATAATGTGAATCCCCGACAATGGGGATATATATGAATTGCTCAAGGCAATTATTTGGAGTAATCTGTAGTATTATTTAATTTAATTTTTTATTTTTTTAGTTTCTTGTATGACTATGTTTTAAGATTGTTATTGTTCTGGTGGAGATGACGTTGACTTGGGTTCATGTGCCCCAAGACCCAGCGGCAACGTTGATATCATCAATACTATAAGTTAATTATAGTCTGGTTTGTTGGGAACTTCTAGGCTATAGGGTAATGACTACTCTATAAATGCATGACAACTTTTACAATGGGAAGTACCAAGTTTCAATGAACATATAATCCATTTAATGTGGGTTCTCACATTGGCATTAACATATTTTTACCAAACCCGTCGAGGTGTAGACCACTTGGAAACCGTGCACTTGTTAAGGTGTACAGGTTGTTAAGCACTTCAAGGGTTCAAACCTTGTTGCATCCTTGAGATGCGTTGTGGGGGTCAGTGTATTCTCCTGGAGTTTATAGCGGTAGTAGTCAGAATCGACCCCGTGTCACGTGAGTACGAAACCGACTAGTTGTCAATTCTGCCAGATACCAAAAAAAACATATTTTTAGCAAGGATGTCTCAATTTTCTAGCACGACATGCAATCAATAGTGAATAATTTGTTTAAGAGACATATTATAAGTTACCTCTCACAAAAAATTAAAATCAAATATAACACTTTTTTTTTACAAACTTTCCATATAATACAAATGCTCCTATTTATGTATGAATCACAATCGGTAAGATTTTATAAACATGTTCCTAAACATATTCTTTCCAGAATGCCTTCGCACTTTGACAATGAAGCCTGGGTCATCCATTGTTAATGCTTGTTCATGCTTGTTCATCCATTATTTTGAACTATTGATACACATAAAAATTGATTAGTATTGATAATCTTAAAATCTTATTCTTTCAACTTTCATGTGAATGTTTTAGGGCATCCTCTCTTGTCTTTAAAGAATGAAAAAAATGCTCTTCTAATTAGACTTCCTATAGAGTTGTTCTAGATTTTTCAAATCTATTTTAAACTTGTTCTTTCAGTTCTTTCAATTCTTACTTAGCATCAACCATTCAAGACCAAGACAAATGTTTTAGATCACTTTTTACCAAATATCTATTTCTAGCAGTTGTCCTCAAATAGAGCAATAGTAGTGTCGGGGACATTGCCACTTCGTCGGGGACGTGGTTGCAAGTCCCTAACATTACAATTAGCTTTGTGACTGCTATGAAGAAAATTTTATGCACTGAAAACACTTGTTGAAGGAGTTGTTTTTTTCCACTTGATACGAAGATAAATAATAATAGTTTAAAAGTTAAAATTGGATCATCAAAGCTTCATGAGATGAGATAACTTAGCTCTATTTGACAACTAATTTTATTAACTTCAATTTGAATAATGGTTTAACATTTGTTTTTTTGGTTTTTTTATTAATATAAAAATTAATTGTTTGTTTTTTTTGTTTTTTTATTAATAAAAAAATTAATTGATTTTATTAATTATATCTTCTTGTAAAATATGCCACTAACATGATTGACTCTTGTCGTAGTAACAGGGAAACAAAATTTTACCCCTTTTTCACACATAACGGCATTGGGGTATGAGAGGTATTTTACAGGTGGTATTAGAGCAAATTTTACAATGCTCGGACCTAATGGACTCATCGACATACAGGTATGTTGTGAACTATATGATTTGAATATGAGATATTATAATTACCTATTTGTATGCACGATATAAAAGGAAATGTTGTTTAATGTTAAGATCATTGAACTGAACTGGTTTGCATGGGTTTTCTTAAAATTATGTGCAATGCATGAAGTTAGTTGCATGAACTGAAATACAGGAAAGGTTATACGTTTGATTGGTGAATGAGAAAATGAAGACAGTATTAGGCCTGATGAAACATATCTATGCAAGATATGCTTATGTTGTTTTACATAGATATCGATGAGTAAAGTACAAGTTGAAATTGTTTTTAGAAAGATTAAGTGCATAATATTAACAAATCAAGAAAGGATATTGAAGAGGAAGTAAATAATTGATATGATGCACAAGTATATTTTGTTGCATTCAAATAGGAACTTGTTACTATATAATTTGTTTCATGAGAGTATGATGCAAATTATTTTGGGAAAGAATTGTGAGCAAATAATGTAGGTGCGCAGGGTTACAAGAAGCAGCATCACATGGGGATCAGAGGCAAAAGATGAAATCCTTAGTGGAAAAAGTAACATTTGGAGTCTGTACGATTCCTTGTTTATTATGGAAGGTTACCAAGACAATAACATTTGATTAATTATATTGAATTTTTGGGAAAACATAGCTTTGATGATTTGATATGCTGGGAATATACTTTATAAATATGTTTTGGAAAATTTCTATTAAAGTACCTGAATATAGTAACTATATCATTTTGAGAATGATCAGTCTAAATCTATTTAGTTATAGAATCTTTGAGATGGTCTATACATGCATTAATACTAGAGTATCAAGTTATGTTGGATGTATAATGTAGTCACTTAGGTCTAGAGGGCTTAGGTAGAAATCCCTTGAAGATCTCAAGGTAGTGGTTAAAGAGAACTTAATAAGTTGACCATTTAGGATTCGATGTATTACCTTGACACTCTACAAGATTTGCCGCAACTATAGTAAAATGGTTTAAGCAAAGGTAAGTGATGCTAAAATAAGTAGCTATGCTAATGACTTATATTATATGGTCAAGATTGTACAAATACAAATTGTATCAAATAAATGTTAGAGGTATTAAAGCTACCAATACTAACATTAAATAAAATGTATTTAATGTGAAACACCTCTTTCATGTAAACCAGGAACACAAGATTTCATTTAATCGCATGGGTACATGCTAGTCAAAACATCTATGATTGCATATGTCGTAAGGAAGAATTATGTTTTGATATTGTTGATCTAGTCTCACTATCGTGAACTAATAAACCTAGAAATGGTTCGTTGTTGCACATAATAAGTGAATGATGAGAGAAGTAAATTTGGTTTCTAAAAAAATAGCTGTTAACTTCCTGATCAGAAGTTGTTGGTTAACTTGTGAATGTTGAATATCCTTAGCATACTAAATGGATGCTAAGTAAGGGTAGGACTTGATTTTCAGAGTAGTTGGGAAGAGAATTCAAGTTAGTTACAATAACACCACTATTATAATGTATCCTTTAAATGTAATTGGGTTATGCAGCTATTTATACATATTCATTGGCATTATTGATCTCTTATACATTTTCACAAGAACAACAACATTCCTTACAGTATTTATTCAAAAGGGAACTAGAAGGCTTATGGACTTGGCCTACAATTCAGCTAAGGTAAAAAGCATGGTGTGTTGTACCTAATGTTACTAGTTGTGTAGAAAGAGTGCACCTATGTAAAGGCTCGCATTCAGATGAGCTAGAAAATTTATACGATAGGACATAAGTAGCTGAGATATGAAATTATGTTTTACTTTGAGTTACTAATGATATTGGAATGTTTTTGTCCCTAGCATCGCCACTCATGAATGTGGAAAGTTGGAATATCCATTCACTAGCAAATATCCAAATATAGATGAGTAAGGACATCTGAAGATGTTGATATCGAAAATAATTGATGAATGATGTACAATGTTATATGCTAATATTGCAGGATATGCTAGGAATACTATCAGCCGGAATTGGCTGTTAGTAATTAAGTGCCTTAATTAATAAGGTTAAGTATGGGTGATGTCTTAGTTGTTATAAATTGTCAAATTTCGAGTTTTTTTTATAAACCAAGGATTAACTATGGATGATGTTATACTAACATTGCAGGTTTCATCAAGATTCTGACCACTGATGCAATCGACGTGCACTGTGGTGTGTGAAATCCTCCTGCGTTTATAAGTGGCAGAGTAAGGAGTAATTTTTCTAAATGATTTACAGGGTTATATAACTCGTGAATGATGATTAAAATCGCTGCAAATTACGAAATCCTGATAATTGGTTATTGAAATTTTGGGTTATCAATGAATGCTTTGACTGACCGTGTAGCCGATTCACGAATCGGGACAATGACAGTAAAGTCATGCTAAGCACCAAGGAGGGTGCGTTACAAATATTCAAGGTTAAAATTTATACTAAATACGAACAAGGAAAAATTTGAATGCTACGGGAGCACCATGGTGTTAGGCAAGTGATCACCGCGTGAGCACATTGGTGTTAGCCATATATGCTATGGGAGCACAATGGTGTTAGGAAAGCAGTTGCCACGTGAGCAGATTGGTGTTAGGCATATGGTGTGGCAAAAAGACCTACGGAAAAATTGGACATCTAGAAGACAAGACGTTGTTTGATGTCACTGAGGGAAAAACTTTTAACTACTGGTTAAAAGGGAGAGTAACCTCAGAAGTTGTTGTAAGTCCACACAAAAATGGAAAAGAAACTCAAAGATGTTTGGAAAATGTAACGAATGTAAAACGTCTTAACAAATTTTTAAGTAATTAAACAGTTACATGCTTAATGTGAAATATGAAGAAAGGATACTTTCCTTAGGTCGAGGACTACATAACTATCCAAATGTTGGACCAACTCCCAAAAAGGGTAGTAATTATGTTTATGGATGAATGAATTGCATTGTGAAAATGATTGTGTATTATGACACCAATGAAAACTAGCAGATTGTTACAATGCGAAAGGATCTATGGACTTTGTTTAAGTTGAGTTACAATTTTGGACATGTTTTACTAAATACGTTTTGGGTAGACCCGATCTTGTTGCAGGAAAAACTACAGGTCAGGTACAATAGCGACTCGCGAAGATTAAGAAATATCTAAGGGGATCATAACTGGAAAGAGGAGGCAAGAAAATACGACCCAAGAAAAAGGAAAATTGGTCAAAGAAAACAAGGACACCAAGGACGGTGTTAGTTTCAAGGGGGGAAGGATGTAATATCCCTCTTATACACCCCCAAAATATTGTGTAACTATAAATGTTTGGTGTACTTGTTCTGGTGAAGAGCTCAAGGCCAAGGCCCCACTAGAAACAAATCATTGTGATCTATGTAAGCTAATAACTTAAGTGGTAAACTGAGGGCACTTAAGAAAAATGACACAACTTAACAATGGGAAACTAAACACACTTGGGCTAAGAAAAAAATTCTTAGGGATCTAGGTAATAATATATTCCCCTTTTCGCAACCAAAAATGACAAAGCATGTAACATCCCCTTACAACGCGACCTGGAAACACAAAGACCAAGAAAAATGCAGTGTAAGTATATCAAACTCTTTTCGTGAATGAAACAGAGAAGGTAGGCGACTGAAAAAGACCCTGCATGGCTTAAATAAATTTTGGGGATGAATCCATTTAGGGGAGGATGGGTTGGCTAGTAATCCTCATCGCAATGTGATGGGTGTCGTCTTAAGGTCATGGACACTAGAGTTGCTCTTTTGGTTTAAGCATCTTCCTAAATTAACATTAGTAGAGGAGTGCTGGAAGTTTGTTAGTAAACTTGTAGATTTTAGATTAACCTTTTTGAAAATATTGTTATTCCAGGATATTGCTGTATTGTGGGATAGGTTAACTCTCACCAAAGATGTTGTGAAATACTTGGCAAAACTCCATTCTTTTATTTAGGTAGTTTCTAAACAAACTTATTTAAGCTACCAAAGTTAAGAAGGAAAAAATAGCATGACCTATATAATATATGTATATAGGCATAAGAGACTAATTATTATAAAAGAAGGGGAAGGAGAAAAATACTTAGTATTGGTATAGACCAATACATGCCTTTTTCTTTTAATAATAAAAGATGCCCTTATGTGAAACTACGATAAAGAAGGAATAGTGTTATAACTATTCTACTTTAGTGGGGAAGTCACGTAGGTTATGGCATTAATTAAAATTTCATTCATAAAGGAAGGCTGTAAGAGGAAACCCACATCCTGGGTGAAGACCCATTTCTAGTGTCGAGCCTCCTTTTATCTTGGGGAATCCTCCTTGAGAATCGACATCGTCGGTTGGATAATTTTCTTTTACCTAACTTGGTTATGGAGAAATTGACGTTGAATTTATGAGACACGCCAAGCATTGTCATAATATTCCATATATTATGGGTCAGTCAAATAACAGACTTGGTGCAAGACCTATGGGACCTTGCGGCTGATTAAATGGCGGAATCCAAGAGAGTGGTTGCCCTTTCCTCCTGGTATAAAGAGGATAGGAAAACAAACTAAAAGGGGTTCGTGGGTGTGTGTGCTTTTGCATGTAGGCTAGGTGAATGTAGGCTGGGTGGGTGGCCAAGTATGTTGCATGAGTAAAGGCCAACATACTCAACACCAAAAAACCAGGGGATAGTTGTTTTGTTCCTTCAAATTTTTAGATGAATTATCACTTTGGTTCAAAGCTATGTTCATGCTCAGCACAAAGCGAGCTATGCAAGTTTTTCAATAGCTGTGAAAGTTTAAATAAAAAACCCAGCCTATACTTAGCAAACAATTGCTGGAAGGTATTTTATATTTTTATAAACCTTGATTTTCTTGACATCACCATGCAATGTAAATAAAAAGGATAGGGAAATTTTGCTTCTGTCCTCATAGTCCCTTCCGAAGGGGTACCTATACCAGTTCGATGCCAAGGTGTGTTTTAGCTTTGATCTGAAATTCATTGCTTTCAACGTTTTTCCTTCTTCATGCTGTATGGCTCAAATCCTAGTGACGTCTTTGGGACTGAACATAGATATGTCTAGATTGGCATTTGCCTATATTTCTACCCGTTGGATGAGATTTCATGAACGCTTAAGCCATCTGATATGGTTGTGAACTTGTGGCCAGTCTATATTCTTGCAAGTGATGTAGTTTAAGTCATTGGTTTCCATTGGGACCGTTTCGAACATGCATTCAAAGATTTAGCCCTTAGCACCTCATCGCGTGCACAGCTTTAAAAAAATACTCTCCAGGAGTATATGCTGATATAGTTGGGTGGGAAAACTTTGTAAATTAAAGATTGGGTTGAGCAACATGTTTGGAAATCATCAACAATTCACAGAATGTGTCGGCATAAACATTCTCCGGTTTGACCTTGCTATTGATTTTAGCAGCAATGATAATATAAATATTATTGGGTCAGGAGTGGATACCCCTAAAATGATCAGTGGGAAATGTTAGAACGAGTGGGTTTTAATATTCCATTCCTAGTATGAACATAGGCAAATATGCTTTGAGCCACATAGTGTAGAGGTATTAATAGATGATGCTTGATAATGAAACCCATATGTGAAATAAGTGTAGTTTTGTATGTGAAAAACGATAGAACTCTTCTGCATTTTATTAACATGAGATCCATATGAATTACTTTTAATTCACCATTGGTTAAAAATGACTAATATGGTCCTAAATCCAATTTGGGTCTTAATGCGTTTGGATACGCTTAGCCAGGTTACTCTTGGTTAGATAACCTATGCCTTGAAAAGTTCAGGATTCAATATCTGCCTTCCTTTTTTTCTGCATGAACATGGCTAGTTGACTGCAGGTGACTTTTGAATGATTGAAAGTGACCTTTAAGACAAACAAAGTAGAGAGAGAGAAGATCCCTGGCACCTCCTATCCCTGTAGTTTTCGTCACTATTGTGATTGTCTGTATCCAGGTTTTCTTTCGATTCTTGGCCTGGTTACACCATGGTAAGTTTGCATTTAACTTATAGGATTTTTATCCTACCTTAGCGATATTCGTGCTCACCAATTTCTGGCAAGATTGGGTTAATCTCATGAGAGGAATTGATTGACAACCCTTTTTTCTAATTGATGTTTGAACAACAATGCCCTTTGCTTTTACAATATGGGAGTAACGTCTAGCCACGGTTACGTACTAGGATTGGACGCATCCTATTGAATAGGATAGTAACTAAAATTTAATTAGGTGCTGCATATATGTATGTATATTAGTATAGAATGGCTCTTAGCATGTCAAAGTTGAGGATACTATGAGCCTTTTTGTTTGGGTTATTGGTCATGTTAGAGAGTCCACGGGAATAACCAGAAGAAGGTATGGCAACAAGGACGTTGCAGATTGTAACTCTTTTATTTGAATGAAAAATACATGATATGACATTTGGTGGACGTAGCCCATGGATTGGGTGAACCACGCACATGTGTTGTCTTTCTGGTTTCTTGTGTGAGAATGTTTTCTGTGTGGTTTTGTGTATGTATAACATTGTGCTGCAACCTTGTCATTTATTACTTTTTAAAGGAAATTCATGGTTACCCGAATGACTTGGTCCATGCCTTGGAATGATTTTGATGGCTCCTTAACGACGAAGTTCTTCTGTTGTGAATGATAATGTATTTGCATTCATTATGATGAGTCATGAAATAATGTTGTAAATTGTAAATGATAAAATAACGCTGTAAATTGTTGAGTCATGAAATGATACTGTAAATTGTTAAGTGATAAAAATAATGATGTAAATTGTTGAGTCATGAGATGATACTGTGAATTGTTAAGTGATAAAAATAATGCCGTAAATTGTTGAGTCCTGAAATGTTACGGTAAATTGTTAAAGTGATAAAAATAATGTTGTAAATTGTTGAGTCATGAGATGATACTATAAAGTGTTGAAATATGATGTTACGAATTGTAGATCTCATATGAGTGTTAACTACAAAATAAGATCTTCATTTCATGGTTATAATATGTTGTAGGATCGGATGGAATCAAAGGTAGGTAATCACCTGCGACTTTAAGAATTATAATAATGCAAACCATTGAAAGAATGTAAATGGGATGTATATTTCATGTTTTGATTCTTAATGAGTAGGAAGGGTGTAAGTTGTTGAATGATTGTTCTACAATGCGTGTAGTTTTGATATTATCAAATTTAATTGGACTTGCTTCATCGAAATGCCATGTAAAATATGCCACTAACATGATTGACTCTTGTCGTAGTAATAGCGAAACAAAATTTTACCCATTTTTCACACATAATGGGTATGAGAGGTATTTTACATTTGAGCTTTGGCGATATGGCCTTTGTTAAGAAATAAAAATGAATCCTTCACTCTTTATCCTCTCCCTTTGGTTGATATTCTTGTCTATTCCACTCAGTGTTAAAAGAGATGTTACATATATTTTTTTATATGTCGGGAGTTCTGAATAGCTGGCTAGAGAGAGAGGCCACTAGAGAACCTTATTTGCGTGCAGATATATAGGAAACTTGATCCGATGCCAGCACTACATGAAGGTTACTTTGCAACATCTGCATCATATATGAATGATGGATGCATTTATTTCTCTTCATGCATTAATAATTAAATTCACCCCAGTTACACAACCTCAAACAAAGTAGCGATGCCGTATAACTTTGTAATTCATGGGGGTCAAATGGAATATAGTGAGTCAATCCGCCGGCAAATGAACAAGGCTTGGTGGTAAGTTTCAAACAAAATATTTAATAAGTTTCAAACAAAATATTTAATTAGTAGGGAATGGACATACTTTGATTGGCACAAACCTGAGAATGAAAACAATTATCTTCAAACAAACTGTTCATCTCCTCGCCAACTAGATCCCCCAAGCAACAATGAAAGGTAACGCTTTCACAGGTTTTGCTGATGGATTTTCACTCCAGAACCTGAGAGATTCTTCTACAGTTTCCCCTCCCCGAGCATTTTTAAGCTTGTTTTAACCTCAATTTCCATCCCAACTGAGTATGACACTGTATTAGTATATGACAAAGGTTTTCCTCTGAGTTCTTATGCAATGGACATCTACCTGGTCCATTCCAACTTTTTCTTTGCATGAAGTCCCACATGGGGACCTTCTTATTTAGAACTAGCCACATGAAATCCCTGAATTTAAGAAGAAATTTGAACTTCCATACCTCCTTTAACCACCAAGCCAATTTTTTATTTTATCTTCTTCAATCAGAACTTATAACCTAGCTTTGATGATATCCCCCCTATGGGATTCCTAGACTAGGCAAGTTCATCTTCATCCACTTTTATTATAACATGGCAAAATTGAAGTGCATGGCAATAATTTTCCTCTTAAAAAGGGTTTAAGCTGAGAGCCACTCCTTATTAAAAATAGTAGAAGTAAAAGGCTGAGCTACTTTATGCAAATAATAGCGACCTCTATCTCTTAAGGCTTCCGCCAACTATGTTCCTTGGAAGCTTGAAGTTCTCATCACATCCCACGCAAGGGTCTTCACCTAAATGCACCCTGTAACCTGTCCCCACTTTTAAAACAAGCCACTTACCCACTAGTGGAAATTCCGACACCACTGCCTTAAAAATTACTAATTCAAGGTATAGGTAGCGTGTTCTTCCTGAATCTATGTCGCCTCTCTGCATAATATGTTTTCTCTCATCCTTTATATGTTCACCTATACCTATTATGAGTCGATGCATCTGCAACATGCTTATATGATTTCAATTCCTCTCTAAACGTGGGTTCCCAGATTAATCCATCGCCATATATATGGGAAAACACATGTACCACCTAGCTATGGATGTTAAGGGATCTACGATTAACCGAGCCCTTGAATATGCCCCTATGGATCTAGTAATCACTTGTGAATCTAGTAATCACCAATGACAAGGTATGTAGTTTCCAATGGCTTTACCACTTGATTCTCAACTTGATTCCCATATTTGATATTTTGCTAGGGCACAGGTCTGCGATGCTTTCACCTATATGTAGACTAAACACATATCCATTTTAGATCTATTTATTATATAATGTTTTGATCATGATGAAGAATGGTGTAAGTTGTTATGCAAATTACAAATATGATAACAATTTGAAACAATAATTTTAGATATTTTGAATATCGAATTTAAATCATCAAATTAAATAACACTGATGCTAAATGTTGTAACTATGGGCACTCACATTTGTTTATGAAGACAGATATTTAATGGAGTTGGAATTACTCTTTAGTGTGTGTAGCATGCATGCATAGTATATCATGGATAAAGCCCTAAATGAGGTAGAAAGGGCTTTCGTTTAAAGGTACATCAAGAGACTAGTCGCTCATGCATGGAGATCTCAGGTTCTAATGGATTCCTATGCTCCAGGGTTAGTGTTCAAAGTTTTTTAATGTATAGGCTAATGTTATTACTTTTTCATATCTATGATATGGTGAAATCATCTTACGACTTACCTTGGAAGGAAGTCCATAGTACTGAGTTCGAATCTGTCTTTGCACCAAAAACCCTTCATTGGCCAAGGAGAAGAGATGCTTGTCAGATATCCCTCATCGTTGCTTATACAACCCTTTCACTGAAAAAATACTCGTAAATCTATGCTTAGACAACCCTTTATCTAGAAAACCATGCTCAGAGCTACACTTGCATCCCCCATATACAAAATAAAAAAATTCATCTTTCTGATTCTGCTGCCCAAACTAACCCTCTCATGACCCAAAAGAACTTGATAGAGGAAATTCATTCTCAATAAAACTATATGCCTCTCAAAATCTAGTGTTTCATCAAATCTTACAGGTACAAAAAATATCCTCTACTTGTATGTATGTGTTCATTTTCTGCAAGAAAAAAGCCAAGAAATACTCATTTTTTATCATTCACATGAACATGTGCTCAAATTACATGGTTTCTCCAGTGGAAACTGAATGCTAAAGCTTAAATGTTATTTTTTCATTCTGAAGTTTAACTACTATACAACTCTATTTATTGTTAACATACATCATGCTCCATTAAAAGTAATCTCTCCTCCATCCAGAAAGTGATATTTCAGCCGATGTCAGTTTTTTATATCAAGGCAAGTGGCCCGGCTTGCATGCTTCTTCCAGATCGAATGCTAAAGCTTAATGTTATTTTTTTCATTGTAATACTTTCAGTTCAAAGAATGAACAATGTTGGTTAACAATTTCAATGGTTATATGCATAAACTCAAAGGTTCTTGACATATCATACGAAGCTTGACAAAATATGAGGTCTGTTGGATCAACATTTAGTTCGCTTTCATGGAACTTACACATCCAAATATATATAGTTGATTGACAACACGAAAAAAGAAAGTATATATATATATAATACAATTGAAAGCAGCTGCTATTTGTAATTCTTGTAGTGGTGGGCTATGGGCATTTCACTCACAAACTCCAGTGATTTTTTTCCAAATTGACAATGCTCTGCACGAATGTATTTTTATTTCTCGTCGCTGACTCACTAAGTAATCTATTGGTTGCATGATCAATGTAGGAACAAGTCAACGTTCCATATCGATGCTTAGTGATTGTTTACAGGGGTGTATGTGTAGTTCCCAGTGCATTTGTTGAAGGGTATCATTGTGTGTGAACGGGTAGCACTCTTCTAAGGGTATGCTATCATCATCCATGCATGCATACACCGGTGGTTCTTTTTGGGATTCCACATCACATACTTTTTGAACAAAATGTGAGATAGCATTGAAATTTCCTGAGAAAATTAATGGAATACCTCTATATTTCACCCTTTCTTGAGATGCTCAAAGTATATGTTCTATTTCTCTTAACAACTGGAATGACTGTGATATTTAATAGTGTAAATGAATAAAACCCTTAGTTGTTGGGAGGTGTTTTAAAAAAAACTAAATCTAAATTATAGAGCCTTTTTACCTAGGGGCCCCCAACCTATTGTCCCTGATGTAGGGCTTGCAACATAGTTAATGTTTTATATAAAATAAGTATTAAAGAATTTATAAAAAAAAAATTGAAATGAAAAAGTTTCTATTTTATAAATAATAAAGACTTGTGAATCGAACTTATACTTAATTTGCTAGAAAGCAAGAAAGGTAAGTACCATCCAAATGGATAGTTAATATTTTGTGACCAATTGAGGTTTAAATAGAGGTGTGGATTTTACATAGAGCATGAAAGATGCAACAAAAGGCAGAGTTGGTTTTCATTTTTATATATCTACCCCTTAATATATATTATTCTAACTTGGTAGAAAATATTTTATGCTATTTAAAATATGATTGTGGTTGTGCTTTAGCTATATATATTGAAATGTATTAATGTTCCTAGTATACTTAAAATATAAAAATAACATTAAACCTAACACAATTGATTATCATATGATCAAATGATATGTATGGCAGTATACATGTTTTTTTATTAATCTAAAAATATAAAGAGAAGTATATCATATTCTATTTTATTTTTTTTAAGACATTTAAGTATTAAGGCACTTAAATCACTAAAATACAACAGCATATGGGATACAATTACATGTAATGTTAATGTAATCATCAATGCCACAAACATTTATTAATGTGCATGTGATATGATCATGTTTATGATTAAATCATTACTTAAATTGAATCACAAAATTGAACCAGATTAACTTCTAGAAACAACATTCTAATATTTGTTGATATATGTTCTCATACTTCTATTTGTTTTTGTTCAATACCAAAAAACTAGCAACTATCCCAAGTTATTGGTGGCAAGGTCGGAACATTGCCACCTCGTCCACCTGGTCCAAGGTCAACCTAATCCAGGGTTTCAACCACAGTTTTCATAACCTTACTATAAGTTTCTCCTTTATATGCAACCCAATGGATCTTATTTTACGTTATTTTTGGGTTCCGCAGGCGGCTTTGACAAGCGTCCAGTTTGGCGTTGCATCGTCCAAAGAAATTTGTAAGTGGATGCCCGAAATATAGAATAATAATGGGCAATATAGTTCTTGTTTACTACAATTCTGAGGTAAATAATATATTTTAACCGGGGGCTGGTTTGCAGATTTTAATGCGAGCGGGTTTCGAGACCATCCAAGCTATGCGTTGGGGTTCAAGCTACGCGTCCTGGTTCAACCAACACTTTGCTGAAATTGATTTTCCTTTGGCATTAATAGCCGATGAATGTAAGTATTATTCATTATCCATTGTGTTCATTGTGTTAGCTAACATATTTTTTAATTTTTTTTTGGGATTGTGCTCAGATATCTGGGATTTTTCCAAGATGTTACAATAGACTCCAAGAAAATTCTCCATGCTATTTTTACATGCATAGTACAATGATTCCACTTGGAAAGGATTACATTAGAGGAAGTTTGAGGTCTAAAATGGCCCCCCTAAAGAAAATAATAAAATAATAGTTATTAATTTTCGAGGAAGAATGAAAAAAACTAATTTTTTTGTTCGTATTTTCGACATATCTCCTTGTGGTTTTACTCTAAATCCAAGTGGGAGAGCTCGTTGCATGCAGAATTCAATTCCACATTCAACAAGTACCCACACTGCATACTTTTGACGGACCCCTCTACCCCAAAAATAAGAAATACCTGAAAAATGGATGATGATGACAAATCATTTATTTAAATCTTATCTGTGGAGTCAATTATTAACTTACTCATCCATCTAACATAAATTAGTAGATACCTTCAGAGTATTCATATTTTGAAATGCATCTTAAATTTAATAAGATTTACTTCACAAACAAAGAAGAATTGAGATTTTTCAATATTTCCTTTGAAATGCTGACCATGAATTAAATTAAGGGAAGAATAATTCACAGACAAGAGAGCCTGCACATGAATCCAACGTTCATCCATTTTCTTTTCCACAGAATTTACTCCCTTTACGATCTGGTCTCGCTATGCTAGTTGTTATCGTTATTATTCGAATCAAAGTAGAAAATTTGTATGAAAAAGAGATCCTGTGATATCAGATTCCCTCCAAGATCTCTAGTCGTTTGAGAGAAATTTAAAATTCAACCGTTTGATATGGCGGTTAACCCTTGGATTGGAATTATAACTACGGTTGAATGGTCCAACTGATTTTCAATGATTTTAAATTAATTCAACCCACCTATGAGGATATTCTAGCTTTTTATGATTTTGCTTTTTCTAGTATAAAAGATTTAACTGTCCAAAACTGTTATGATTTATATCACAAAGAGTAACATAGTTTTATATTTTTAATCTCCATTTAAAAAAGCTAGTTACCTAGATTCATTTTACTTTGACATTTGAATTTAAATAACACTCATTTAACTTACATGGTGATTATGAGCTACATTTTTACAATTTTAATTCTTTTGTGTTTTTTAAGTTTTATTTATATAAATGAAGATATTTTTATATGAAAGTGCACATTTAATGTAAATTAGTATGTTAACATTTAAATATTTTTTAATAATATAATTTTTTATTATTATAAAAAAATATTTAAAATTTTAATTTTCAAAATTAAGAAAATAATTTATACTAATTTTAATTTTTTGATATTATAGAATAAATATTATTTATATTTATATTTAAAAATTAATATTTAAAATTATAATTCATTTTATATGAAATATTTTT
>LPNX011122876.1:40085-78050 GCA_001517045.1 Pseudotsuga menziesii
TTTATGATGTAATAGTTTGAGTAAGAATTACAAAGTGTACAACCAAAGTGATTAAGAACTAAAATATATACAAAATTGTGTTTACAAAAATTTCATAATAATATTAGTAATAGGTTTTTTGAGTTAAAATAAATCATATTGAATTCAAAATCATTATTAAAGTAAAATACCAAAGATCATATATTATCAAATTATATCAAAATTTATATGAACACTTAAAAGATTTATACTCCATTTCTCTATGTTTTCAATTTATTGACTATTTTTATTTTTGTGTGTAATTGATAGTCATAAACAACTTTTGAAATATTAAAAAATTATTGTATTAAATAGTTTGGTGAATTTTATATTGACTTATTGGTTCAATTTATTATTATAATATGTAGAGACTATTTTTATTTATTTACCTCAACAACTTTTATTTTAAATGCATCTTATTGAAATTTAGATGAGCTTAGTAAAATGGAATTGTTGCATTAATTATAATATTTTTAGATTGTTTTATATTTAAAGAATTTTTTGTTTGTTTAATTGATGCTTTAATTTTATCTTTTAAATTTATTTTTAAGTTCAAGTAGCTTCAAAAATGATGGATAGCCTATCATGTTCACTAATTTGTCTAAGTGATGAATTATTATTAACTTGAAGTTGATTCTAGCACCTCACTTTGTTAATTACTACCTAAATTTCATAAAAAGTTTTTTAAGAAACAAAGAATTGAAGAAATTGATGAACAATAAAAATAAATACAAATACTAATAACTATATTTTAAAAGTTATTATTTCAAAATAATATATATATTAACAAAATTGAATCATTGAGAAAGACATTAAAAAAAGGAAAATAAGATGGATAAGGATTGGGAAAACTAGTTGTTAACTAACTTATCAACACTACAATGTTCTTTGAAAACTCTTTGACCGTCAACCGACTTACAGATGGGCATGAGAGACATCAAAATGGAACTTAATATTAGTACAGGCACAATCATAGTTAGGACCATTTAATTTATAAAGTATAATTAAGTTAGGATAAGTTTTTATTATAATATGATTGATGTTGGAGATCTTTATAATGTAATTGGTGATACAATATTATAAAATGCTTTTATTATTATTAATATAAAATAAATATATTTGTACTAGCATAGATCTAAATTTTAGGTTCTATAATGGAAATCATTTTGATCTACGTTTTCCTTATAGTTTAATTAACTCCAAATATAATTTAAAGGCACATAAGAAGAGAAACATGACGTGTTTTCCTTTAGATTAGGTTATGAAACAAAATATAGATTATTATTTATTTAGCTAATTTGATTGTTTTTATCTTAAATAGAAGACATATATATATATATATGTATATGCCCATAGGTGTCATGAAGCTAATCTCACCCGTACCGGTATGCTAATTTGTTTAATGGAAGAAGTTTGTGATGCTCGTTTAATGAAATATGGATTTATACTCTCTCTACAAAGGCTATCCAATCTAAGTCTTCAAAATGTCGATTAGGAGCCTTATTTTCTTCGTAAGTGAGTAATGCATATACTCATTAACTTCTTTACCCATGTTAGTAAACACATCAAAATGGATGTGTTTTAAAATAGTTCTTCCACACATTATTAAACATGTATTGAATAGTCAATAATGGCATGTTATTAAATTAAATTTAACTTTTTAAATGCAAAGTTTTTTTAATATAATTAAAAATAAAAAATTTATAAGATTAGCTACATAAAGATTAAAGATAAAATTAATTGCATAAAGATTATATAAATTAGTCGCTAGGAGTTAAAAAATATTAGTGATTATTCCTAAAAAATTAGAAATTAAAATATATTAATCAATCTTGGGCACTAATTGGTCTATGTTCAACTTGGGGTTGCATTTGAGTAAGAATGTCTATGGCTAGTTGGTGAATTTGTCCTTTAACAATCAATTTCTAATTTTGTTCCAATAAAGAAGATAACAATGAGATAGAAGGAGATACATTTTTCCTATCTTCTTGTAGTTTTGAAATACTGAATTATATTTGTTGAAGATAGCAATATATACATTCTTCCTATCTTCTTATAGTTTTCAAATAGTTAATTATATTTGAAATAATGAATTATATCTGTCATCATGTAATTGAACATTTATTGTTTATGGTTGTTGGCTTTGCATGTATTACTTGCGATTCGCATAGATGTTCAATTGCATAAGCCAACACATTTGAAAGATTTCTAAGCATTAAATAATCAACCCACAATGGGGGTAAGTGACAATCCACCGACCAAGGTTCAATTTGCTCAAAGATGTGACATGCTGAGTCATGTTAAAGGTGGATATCTCACTTAAGGAATAGCAATTTTGTCAAACCTTGTCAAGTGAAGGTGTTGGGTATGATACAAGGTGTTATAAAATTTGCTTGCGTGCTTTGGCCTTAGGATGAAGGATTTCACTTGCTAGTAGGTTCTTGATTGTTGAAATGAGATTTATAATAAGATTTCTGCTGGTTGGGAAATATTCTTGCTAGGGAAGTCATTGGTTGAAATTCCTCACTATTACAAAATTGTTTTTCCTAGGTTGTTGATTGTATATAACGAGTTTAATATCAAGTCAACCCCTCATAATAGCAACTGGCAATGTCCCTAACGTTGCCATTTCTTTATTTGCTGACATGTGCTAGCAATAACTATTTACGTGAGTTGGGCCATAGTTGTCATTGCTTTATTTGCTGACATGTGCTAGCAATAACTATTTATGTGAGTTGGGCCATAGGTCCTAAAAAGTGATCTAAAACATTTTTCTTGATCTTGAAAGATGATGCTAAGTAGGAATTGCAAGAACAAGTTTAAAATAGAGTTGAAAAAACTAGAGCACCTCTATAACAAGCCTAATTAGAAGAATCATTTTTTTCATTCTATAAAGACAAGAGTGGATTCCCTAAAAGATTCTTATAAAAATTGAAAGAATAAGATTTTAAGATTCTCATTACAATCATTTAAGCTTCTAAGTTTCTAAACTTGAATTTTCTTTTTGCACTTATTCTTAAAAATGAACAACTTCTTTTTATAATTTATTGTATAGAAAATTTCATATATAAAATTGTGTGGACCAAAACACCCTTCACATTCTTGCATCCAAAATGTTGTCATGTGGTGATTTAGTTGGGTTTATTGAATACATGGGATAAGATCATGGGATGGTTATTCTCAAAGCTCATTCTCATTAGTACCTGCTTTAATATCCCATCAATAAATTAGATTGAAGTATCTCCCAATGTTTTCCCTCCCAATTTCAAAGAAACTATTGAATATCATAAATTTTTAAATCCTTAATCAAAATCTTAATTATTCATACCTTCAATTGATGTAAACAAAAGTTGTCTCCTTAATCACCTTCTCACAAATACAAATATACAACTAAAAATAAAATATATAATAATCATTACATGAGGAAGTAATGAGTGGCTTATGTTTCCACCTTTGTTATATCAACTCAATAGCTTATGCATTTGTTATTGCCATAAATACTTTTATTCTATAGATATTTTTATACATATAATTGTGATTAAGTATTAAATTTGAATATTTCAATGTTTTGACTAGGGAAATCGACAACTGGTTCCGGGCGGGTAATAACCCTAGGTGCCTCACACTCCGCGCAAGACATGAGACACACGTAAACCCAGGTAGGATAAAAATATATACTACATTAAAATATGTGTAAATGTTTATATATTTTACCATGAATTATGTTTTGAAATTTAGATTTTTTAATTTATATAATTATAAAATATGTATAAAAGAAATTATTGTCATAAATATTGCTTTGACATTAAATGGCTATAGAAGTGGTGCTTCTAACATTGTTGAATTTCATAAGTTAAACATAATGTTTATTTTTCTCTCATATAATAAGCATTGGAATTTAGAGTGTATACTAGAGTGAATAAGAATGCTTATTTTCCTTTGGTTTTTGCTTGTGTATTTGATTATCTAGATAATGTAGGGTGTCTTTTATTTAATTTGTTTTTGTCTCACTCTGTTGGCATGAAAGCACTCGAGAAAAAGAAAGGTAAAATCAGACATGTCGTCATATTCCAATTACTTTTTAATGAGTTGATAATTTAAATTTTATAATCATCTAATTGATAGTAATTTTGTTAAGAAATAGAAGAAAAAAAAGCTTCATATATTCAAATTCCATTCAAATACTAACGGCTACTTCATATCAACACAGTGCATTCATTCTCATAACTATTTAAATCTATGTATTCAACATAAAGATGCTTGAAAATATAGTCCAATGGTCATGGAACCTATAAAACTTGAATATATGGTTTTGATCTATTTAAATCTAAATGGAACACAACTCGTTAACATGTAGTTTTTTTGTAAATATGAGCCTTCATAATTGGCTCCACACATAGCAACGCTATTTTATTAGCTATATGATGTCCACATAGTTTCAATTAAGATTGAGAGACTTCATAGTTGGATCTAGCATATTTATGGCTTCAACTTGTTCTGCAATTTAATATAATTAGATAACCCAAACAATGATCCAACTCCTTCTATGAGATGTAATGATTTATCCATAGTTGAGTCGTAAATTCAATAAGAATTGAATGAGAAATCCTCATCAATTTAGTCCTAAATAATTGATCATTTTAATTAATAGAAATATATTTTTATAATATTATTTTTAAATCTAAAAATTTGTAATATTATCTTTAATATAAATAACAAATAATTGGTTTACCTGAAGTAAGTATGCTTTTGGTTCAAACAAGTACATTACATGACAATTTATATCTTATATGACTTTTGTTTTACTATTTATAATACATTATTTATTTTTCTTAAGATAGTTAATGATAATATATATTAAATTGAATGATATTTAAACAAAAGAATTATGAGTTTATAAAACATGCATTGAAGAACTTGTCAAGATAATAATTCTCAATTTAACAATACAAACTCATAATATCTTCATGCGACTAGAAATTTTCTTCTCTTCAAAGACAATTGATAACAACTGCTATGGTTTTTTTCAAATTCACTTAGTTCTATATGTATACCTCCATTATAATACATGGAATTATAACTTTCAGTGATATATTATATCTCTGAAATTTTGCATGCACTACTGCACTAAATTGCTAAGCTCAGTCCCTCTCCGTGCTAGATCGGTGGGAAAGAAATACATGTGCTCATCAGTTAGCAAATGAAGGAGGGAAAGTTCAGAGTGGGTATTGGTATATCTATGAGTATCAGGGGTCTAATAGACATGATACATTTCAGGTCTTTTAGATACTTTTGTTTGGGTAAGGAGGGACTTGGGCGGTCTCTTTGACTTACGATTCAGAGATTTTCGTGCTTAATGTTTTTCCCAGTTTTGCACATGTCAATATTTACTGTTTTGCTGAACTTTTTTAAGAAGTTTATATAGTAGTCAAGATGATGTATGTGGTAGCAGATATGCAGTGTTTTTGGGGAAGACAGATTTCCAGTTTTGGGTATCTTGGTGACTATTTCTTGAGACTGATTTGATGACTGTCTATTGAATAGATATATATTCCGATCTTCTGTTTATTGGACATGTGGGATTTAGAGTTTTTTCTCTGATCTATGTTGGAGACTCTGATACTTTGTTGCTGTAGAGTTAGGGGAATAGACAAACTTCCAGTGTTTTGGGTTTCATGGATAATATTTCTAGAGACTGGTGAGGTCTATTTTGTTTATGGAATATGTTATGGAGGTTTTTTGATCTCCTCTATGGAGACTGTAGTTTTGACAAGGTGTCAATTTGTTGTAAATTTTGATGTAATTAAGACTTATTTTATGAATTAGTAAAAGCAATATTGAGGATGTATTTCAGATTAATGGTCACTTTTCTTTGATGAAAGTGGATCATTGCTCTATATAATTTGAATAAAATTATGAATTTTTTCTTTGAAAAAAAAAAAACGATAGGTAACGGTTGGCTGCTGGTCTTTAATGAAATTATAATAACAATGACAATAAATTTTGTATCGATGAAAACAACGTAAGAATAATGGCTCCTCTCACCATTTTCAAACTTCTCTTGCTGTTGTATCTACGCTTACCAGATTTCAATTAATATTTTTAGCAGAAAGAAGGATTAATTCATTGTGTATTGTGAATCGAAATGGGATGGGTACACCATTTTAACGTTCGTTTTGGTAGGATTAGAATCTAAATCCGAGAGGAATTCGCACGAGTTCAGTTGCATTAAAAAAAATCATTTATATCCATTTTTGATAGTATCGATTTTGACTTCATTAATATATAAATTAAATATTTTTCAAATTAATATATATTAAATAAAATAAAATAAAATAAAAGAGTTAATACTATTAAATTAACTTTTAAAACTTAATTTGAATTAAAAAATTAATATTATATTAAATTATCCTTTAAATCTTAATTGAATTAAATTTACTGATATTCTAAAATTTAATGTCTAGAGGTTTTAAAAGTATATTAATTCTGAATTTATTTATTGATAAAACTATTTTTAAAATCTTATGACAAATACAACATGCAAACATCTCATCTCACAACTTCATAATTTATTTGATGTAACTTTTATCGATATGAAATAATTTATTTGATATAACTTATATCGATATGATTTGCATTGAAGAATATGATTTATTTCATTATTTTATTTAAATTAATATGATTTGCTTTGAACAATATGCTTTATTTCATTATTTTATTTAAATTAATGATGTTTTATAAATATTCAACTTTCTCATTGTGAATTGAGTTGAATAGAGGTTGTGCATGTTAAAACATAATTGTGAAAAAGTTATAAGTTTTTTTCCACCGTAAAGATGAGTTAATTTCTTTTTCATTATGAAAATTTTAAAACGAGTGTTTTCTTATTTTTTGAGAGAATTTCATTTGTGGTATTGTCGGGAATGATTGTAGTAACTTTTGACATTTATTGTTACCCATAATATATGTAGGCTAGTGATTAACTCAACTCCACAAATTGACATTGAACCTTCTCCCATTACACTACTAGAAGGAACAACGGGCTCGAATCGATCAATATCAGACTGAACCTGTCCTTGATCAGTAGGGTATTGTCCTTCTAAGGTCTATGTTCTTGATCCTTCTGTTGTCTTTTCTGTTTGTTGTTTCCTTTTGGACACCTTCCAATCTGAACCCTTCACTTTCTGCCTGTTTTTTCTGTATTTCATCTTCTTCTTTTCTTTTCTTTTCCTCTTCAATCTTCTTTGCTACTTCTTCAGCTACTCGTTTCTTTTCTTCTTTTTCTATTCTCAACCAGTTCTATGCCTCCAATACTAGTTTGTTAGCTTCTTCCTGCCTCTTTTTTGCTTCTGAACTTCTTCTTGCCTTTTCTTCTTCTCAACAACTTTACCTTTACCACCAACAGTAGCTATCTTCTTCTTAAATCTTTTCCTTAAAGCTTTCATGCTCTTATCATTTTGGAAGGTCTCTTCATCCTTATCCTAGAAATTTGTATATTCAAAATGTACTCCAGCTTCGGTGCAATACTCAGCAACTTTGCCCGCGGAGTCATTCCTACGGAAATTCATTTCACCGAAGTAAACATACTCTAATTCCTTGACAAACTCCACTGCATTCTTTACCCTAGAAAAATTGTAACTTCCTACAAAAAAGCGAACTGCAAGATAGAATGCTTTCCCTTGCTCAAAAAGGAAATTCCCTACTCCATCAATATACAGCTATCTCACAGCTTCTTTGTGGGTTACATAGTCTGTGGCATACTTTCGTAGAAAAGAAGGGGCTCTTGAACCACCATACATTCTTAAATATAGGATCTCTTCTGTCAGATAATAGCTTCTGTATTCTTGCACAACTTTTAAAGCTTCTTCTGACATACAATTGCATTCAGCCAAGAAGATTAATGTATACAATGGCATGATGAAGTTCTCACAGATCTCTTTGCAATAGCTATAATATTTGTGGGCCCAAAATAATTTATAGGCTGCATAGTACACTAGAGCTCAGTCCTTATCCCAATGGCACTTTAAGGCTAGGAATGGTTGAGTGCATAGAATGCAATCAATCAAAATAGAACTCATGTAAAATCCTGACTTCTTTTGGGACACTCCTCCCAACGTTGCGCTTATATAAGCTGACAGACTGTTGGATACTATACTTACCTAGTTAAAAATTGTACCTTGTGTAGCAACAAAATAGATGACTAGTATCCAACCCATTTTAAAATGTTTTCCATTAGCTCTTCCAAAAACTATGTTTAGCATCAAAACAATGAACCTATATGGAGTACGGAGAGTTGATGTTTCATACTCTCTAGAAGGCCTTGTACGGAAGTTCTTTCCTAGTATCATCATCTTCTTGATTGTTTCCATCATGTCTGAATTCAGCTCCTTTAACCAACTTTCAGTTAGATAAGTTTGTGTTGTTGGTAAATTATACGCCATATACACATAAGCTAGGCTATATGAGGCATAACCCTTCTTTGCGGTATTTGCCAATATCATCCTTGTTACATCTGCCTTAGGCATAATCCAACCTATCACTTTTGAACATGGAAAAAGATCAGGTCTTGTAGCCACTTTCATAAGGGATGACCTATCAATATTTGCATACATGTGCATATCTTCAAAACCAGCATCTGAAACAGTCTAGCTTGAAATCATTTCATATACCTCTACCCATTTATATTATGGCTCAACTCCAGTAATAGCTTTAGTATCTTCATAGATGGCTTCGACTCTAGTTATCACCTCCACTTCAGGTTCCTAGTCTTTGGCTGCTTGGGCTTTCTTCTTTTGTTTCCACAGCATAGTGTTGTGTTAATAACTAACCTGTGACAAATATACAACATGATTTTAGTCTATTCTTCTCTAGCAAGATGTGTAATGAGAAAACAATAAAACAACCAAATGTTACCATTTGATCTATATGCATTCTGAAAAATATTATTAACACCCACAACCTTTCTATGTGAGAGACTCTAAATAAAGAGGATCTGCAAAATATCCCTCTACCCCCAAAACTGCCAAAACTCTGCTAGCTTAAAACGCTAACCTCTTCCAGCTCACTAAAGAATCTATATGTGCATCTCGACTAAGGAATGGCCCATACTACCTATCTGCCCAAAAGAAAATCTTCAAACCCTTATAGTTATGTGGCCCTTCTGTATCCCACAGAAACATATTATCAAAGATGACACGACTGTCTAAACCTATGCTTAAAACGGAGCAATCAAGTGAATGTAGACCCTCTCTTTGGAATCAATCCTTAAAAAGGGTGTGTGTATTTAAAGTTAGATGCCTGAGGCAGTCAAAGGTAACTTCTCAATGATTTAAAACATTTATGTTAATATTACTTAGCGCCTCTTTCCAAAGTTGTTTATTTTTTTCTCGCAAAAGCAAGTGGCAATGTCGGGGACATTACCACCTCGTGGCTCTTGTTTATTATTTTTGTTATAACATTCAAAAGCTTTATCATCATTGATTACATTTTAAGAACTATTTTTGTTATAACATTCAAAAGCTTTATGAGCATCGATGGAGTTAAAACACTTATTTATCAAACATCCAAAAAAATTCCAATTTTTAGAAATGTAATTCATTTTATCTTCCAATTTTTAGAAATGTAATTCATTTTATCTTATTTAAGATAGATCTATGTTAATTTGTAATGTATGTAATTATTTGTATTTTTGTTTTATTTTTTTATTTTATGAATCTATATGAATTATTTTATTATTTATTTTTATATATAACTTCAAACTAAATTTAATTTAAGCAATATGATCAAACATACCCTTCTATTTTAAAACAATTATGATTATTCAAGATTATTTTTATTTTATATAAGCATTTTAAAATAGTTAATTTAAAAAAAAAAAACCTATGTATTTATTTTAAATGTTTTTTAATGGTTTTTCTTGTTTCATATATAGCTATTTTTTAAGCCAAACACTAATGTTAACTAACCTTCACAACGTCTCCCATATTAGACTCTAGAACACCTCTTACCCTAAATAGGTTTTTAAAAAGATGCAAATGCCAAAGAGATTTTGGCTTTCCAAATCTATCGAAAAGGAAAATATTTATAAAATTGAAATGAGTTAAATGAAATTTTTGCATTTTCAAAAATATTTTGTTATCATACACTATAACTTAAATTTGTATTTAAATTTTTTTTAAATGAATTATATTTAAAAATATAATTTGTGATGTTTGATAAGTTAATAGTTTCATGTATGGGAAAAATATTAAATGCTATTAATAAATATATAGATTTACTAGAGATAGCTTTGGTGATGGCTACAAGGGACCTATGATCACCTCTAGATTATTTGAATTCGGTAAAAACATTATGAACGTCCTCACTTTTAATTGATAATTGAATTATAATAGGTTTTGTTATTTAAAAAAAATAGAGTATATTTAAATAATGAAAAATATCATAAATTGCAAAAAAACAGAATTTTGTTCCTTACATAAAGGCGTTAGGTTTCAAAACACCCATTTTTAGTGCTTTTGAGGTGGATCCACCCATGGATCCGCGTGGGGAATCCACGCTACCTTTGGATGGACAGGCAGATAACTATGTAGACGGTCTTCTACGCACTTTGCACAGAGGCACACTTTTGGCATGAAAGGTGTCGTACGTAAGTTCTGGTGTTGATAAGACTGTGGGTGAGAGTTTCGAAACCCCCTTCGATGGTGTTCCAGAGGAAGGGTTTAATTCCCTTAACACACCTATATACAGGACATACGAGGTAAAGGCTACAATTGTAAACCATAGCAATGCTAAAAGAAACCCTCTTTCCCTCGATTGCGCTGTATAGGATAGGTTTTGGAGGCTTGAACAGACTAGTGTGAGCTCAGAGTTTCTTGATTCGACTGGAGGAGGCTTGGATTTTTAGGGCCACTTGTTGCCATTGTCTTATCTTAGAAAAAATCACTCCACTTGACAACCAATTACATTTGATAATGGTTTACAAGAGAATCAACTTGGTTTTGCAGGGTTTACCTCTGGTTTGGAGTTGGAGAAGTCTGCCCCTTTCAGCAAGGTTACTGGTCCTTTGGCTCGAGAAAGGATAAAGTCTAAAGTAGTAAAAATGAAAAAAGATTATCAGATCTTATCTATAGGTAGAGACTTCACTCTGCAAAAGGTGGAAAGGTTAAGTGAACGTGCGGTAGTGGGTCGGCTAGAGTATGTCAAAAAGAAATGCCTCGAGATGATTGAATCGGTCTCAGCCAATTGGAAACCCATTTTTGACTACGTACCGTACGTTTTATGGCTTCCCCGGGGTTGTTTTTTTTTATCTTTTTTTTTCCAAGGATCGTGTCCAAAGGGTACTAAATACCTTTTGGGTTATTAGATAACTTTTTCTTATTCTATGCAGTTTAATCCAACAACCCAAAAGATATATAAAATACATATTTGGGTTTTGTTGCCTCGTTTACCTATTCAATTTTGGTCGGAGGAATTTTTTATTAAAATAGAAAACCATTCGAGTAGGTATATTACTATTGACAAAATGGCTTTGCGGTTAGGAGATAGAAGGATGGCATAGGTGATGGTGGAGCTCGACATTTCAAAAGGGTTGTCAGACTCTGTTTTGATAAATTGGGGAGATATATTTATTTTGACTAGAGATTGTCTAGTACAAGGGAATCACCTTTCGCTATTTGATTTGTCATAATATTGGTCATGTAAAGAATGAGTGTCATTTAGGGTTTTTTCATTCACATGGAAAGCCTTAGAGGAGGTGTACCCCGATTGATGACTGCCTCGAGTCTCTCTATGTTCATTCTTATAAGGAAGAGGCTCTTTTCACAAAAGGTATGATTGATTGCTCCTCTCCTGTTCCTTATGAATATATGTTGTCAAAAGAGATTCAGTTCATTAAATCAGCTGAAAAATACTAAGATAGAATATTGATTAATTTTTCAACCCCTAGCTCTGTTTTTCTGTCAAACCCTATTTCCCCTAAGTTGTCTTTCGATACAACTACTTCGATTTCAACCATGGTTTCTGTTCAGATAGACTCTAATGAGCCTTCGGGGATTGGTATTGACGCCTATTTACATTCTTCCCACTTTGATGTTGATTCAAACCCTACCTCATTGGTTGATAACCAATCTGTCGAAGATTTGGCTTATACTCCTTCTGGTAAAGTTTTGATAGGGGATAAATAAGAAGTTTCTTCAGTTGGGTTATCGGTTTATGATATGGTAATATCTCCTATTACTGTCTATGGCAATAAATATAGGGATATTATGGATTATGTCCCGATTAATTTCATCATATGTCAAAATGTTGTGATTCGTAGAAAGAATAAGAATAAGGTACATAATGAAAAAATTGTTAATGAAGGGGATAAAGAGTTACTACTGGAAGAAAGATATATCCTAGTGTCAGAAATAATTCGTTTGGTTGAGAAATATTGTGTCAATGTGGAGGATTATGAAAGGGCGCTTAGAGCATAGAAGCCCTCTATGGAGGTTCCTTAATGATCTATATCTCTTTCAATGTCAGGATTTTTGGGGGAGGCCCTAAACTTCGAGCCATAAAAAATTTCCTCTTAAATAACATAGAAGATGTTTTTTTTAATCCAAGAAACTATGTATTTGGGAACTAAAGCCCATGAATTAATCCTAAAAATTTTAAGAGATTGGGAGTGTTGTGCACTAAATGCAGTAGGGCTTTCGGGAGGATTGGTTTCCATTTGGAACCCTTCTACCTTTTCTTTCAAACCTTTTAGAACTTGTGCTACGATTCTATTAGAAGCAAAAGTACATGGATTCGAGAAACAATTGCACTTATTAAATGTGCATGATTCCTACAAGGAGAGAAGGTAGTTATGGGATAGAATTGATGAAAGTGGCTTGTTAAGTCTTAAAAATCTAGTGTTAGCAGGTGATGTAAATCTGACATTAAACTCTTTTGAAAAATTGGGAACTATACATTCTTCTGATCCTTTGGTTGAATATTTTTTATATCTTTTCAAAAAATATCAATTAGTTGATATTTCTCCTTCCAAAAACACTCCTACTTGGAGAAGTAAGAAAGACAGGGGTGGAGTGATCAAAAGCATCGATTTTTTTCTTTTGAAGGAATCCCTGGTGGATTATAGTTCAAGTTATAAATCATGGGTCCTCCATAATAATATATCTGATAATTTTCCTATAGATTTACATTTTGATGTGGACCCTTTGGATAATTTCATGCCTTTAAATTTGATCACTCTTGGCTTAAAAACGAAGATTTTTTCCAGATGATTACGGATTTTGGGCTAATGTTATTTGTCCTTGGAATCTTAATACTATGGAACTATTAGTGTTTAAGCTGAAGACTCTTAAAAAGGAATTTACTAGTTGGACCAAAAATAAATCAATTGAAAATAGGTCTTCTCTATAAAAAAATGAAACTAATATTTCCAATATGTTTTCGTCAAATTTATCAGGTTCTTTCTCGGCTGAAGATAAAGAAAAATGATCTACTCTGACCCGTTTACAGGATGATATCCTTGAGAATAATGAAGAGAAAATGAGGCTCAAAAGCAGAGCTATTTGGCTCGAGGATGGTGACAAGAATACAAATTTTTTCGATAACTTTGCTTCTTATTCCATGAACCTAAATTCAATTTGGGTGATCGGTGATAAAAATGGTGTCAAGACTAGCTCCCAAGATAAGATAAAATTTTCTACAAAATCTCATTTTAAATCCTTATTCAAAGATCAGAAGAAATCCCTTATTAGTAATCAAGTAAAAGTTCTTGAACTATTCCCTTCTTCTTTTACTAGTGAAGAAGGATTGGAAGTTGGTAAAGAAATTTCTATTGAGGAAATCGAGAAGGCATTATCAAAGTTTACCAAGGAAAAAAATCCCTGGGCCTGATGGGTGGACAATTGAGCTATTTTTGGCTTTCTTCGACATTATGGGAAAATATTTGTTGGTTGTTGCATAATACTCTAGAGAGGACGGTTATATGTTAGGTTCTCTTAATGCTAATTTCATTACCTTGATACCAAAAATGGACTCTCCTAATACTTTCTTTGATTTTAGGTTTATTTCCCTTTGTAATTTGGTCTACAAATTTGTGAAGATTATTACAGATAGACTAAATCCTATGCTCTCTAAGTATATCTCAAAAGAACAATTCATTTTTCTAGCCAATAGACAGATCCTTAATTCCATTGGTACCACCCAAGATTGTTTACATACTTTCGAGACTAAAAGTCTAAGATCGGTGGTTATGAAGCTTGATTTAGCTAAGACCTGTGATAAAGTCAATTGGGATTTTTAGAGGTTGGTTGTTCTCCAGATTGGCCTTCCTAAACATGTTATGAAATGGATAATGGTATGTGTCTCTTTTGCTAACTTTGCAATTTTAATCAGCCAGAATGGCTATGGCTCATTGGCATTGATTGATATGAAGTCACTTGTTGTAAATGGAGGTCACAAGATCAATTCCCACCCAAGTTCACCTGTTTCCCATGTCTTGCGGGAAGGTGTGGGGTAGGTAGGTGTATAGTGGTAGCAAGAATCGATCCCTGGACCCCATGTCACACGAGTACCAGCGTAGCTCCAGTTGTCAATTCCCCTAGTTACAAAAAAAAAAACTTTGCAGTTTTAATCAATGGGTCTCCTACATCTTTCTTTAAGAGTACTAGAGGTTTGAGACAGGGATTTCCCATATCTCCTTAATTATTCTTCCTTATGATTGAAGGACTTAGTATATTGATTTCCAAAGCTCGTAATGAAGGCTTACTTTTAGGTATCAAAGTTTAAGATTATATTATTAGTACACACTTAATTTTTGTTGATGATGTAATTATATTTGGTTTGGACAATATCAAACAATGGAATATTGTACATAGTCTCATGGACCTTTTCTACAATGCTACAGGTATAGAAGTCAAGACTGAAAAATCTTTCTCCTTTATACACAAGGTTCAACCATATTTTTTATTGGAATTGAACACCATTTTTTTGTTTAAGGTTGATCAGATGGAGAATGGTTTCAAATATTTGAGATTTTATTTAAAACCTAACATTTATAGAGTGAAATATTGCTTATGGCTCATAAATAAGATTGAAAAGAGGATATCAAACTGTTCTTTTAGATTTCTTTCATTGGGAGGTAGGCTTACTTTAATTAAAGCCACTCTGCAAAGCATTCCTATTTATTCATGTTCTTTGGTCAATCTTCCTACCTCCATTATTTATTATATTAGGAATAAGATATTTCACTTTTTATGGGCAGGCTTGGGTTCAGAAGGAAATTTTCATTTGGATTCTTGGGAGACACTCGATTCTCCAACTCGTCAAGGAGGATGGGGTATAAAGAATCTATTTATTTTAAACTCAACACTTTCTCTAAAAGTTTATGGAGATGTATTTTTTATTAGGATTTGTGTAATGAAGTGATGAAGACAAAATACTTGAAGAATATCTTAGTTGGCACTTGGATTAGAAACACGATCTATGATTCAAGTGGTGCTTCGATGGTCTGGAGCAACTTCCTCAAGCTTATTCATTGGCTGAAAAATGGGATTTGTTGGAATATAAGAAATGGAAAAAGTGTATTTACTGGTATTGATCCTTTCATAGGAGTCAATGATTGTCCTTTTTTCTTGACGAAATTACAAAAAATATTACTTTGATTAATATGAGGACTCTGAACTTATTGAAAAGACCCAAATTGTATGTCTTAAAAGGGGGCTATTGGTTGAATGCCGCAGATCTGGGACTCAATGGCATTTGGGATTTTCAGTGGGAATCCTACATTGAAAAATTGGAAATTGCTGGAGTTAAGCTCAACTCTGGGAATGACACTCTAGTTTGGCCTGAAAACAAAAAACCCGGGACCATTATAGCCAAATAGGCCTATGATTTCTTAAATATGAGGAAATATGGTGGTTTAAATTTTTGCGGGAATGGAATACTTCAAAAATGCTGAAATGTTTCTGGTGGATCTCTCTTAAGGATAACATCATCACCTAGAACAATCTCATGAAAAGGGGATGGAAAGGTCCAAGCTTCTTCCCACTTTGTAGGAAAAATGAAGAAACTGGATTTCATCTTTTGGTGGATTGTTCTTTATGTTTTCATCTTTGATCAGTTGTAAAATACTCTCTGGGAATTAGTATGGATTGGGGTGCTGAAAACTTGGAGATATCTTTCTCTAATTGGTTCCAAAATTATTCTTCATTCAAGGTTCTGATATTTTCATCTATTGGTCTCTGTGGATATCAAGAAAGAAATAATTTTTCATGATATCATTCCCAATGTACTGATATGTGGAGTTAGGGGCATAAATTCTTTCAAGGAATTTGAGAAAACTAATAGCAAAAGGAAACTCAAAAAGATTTATCCTCATGTGGTAGTTGTCTCAAGTGTTGATGGTTATTTTGATGGCGACTCTAACCTTAATCATTGTGGATGTGGAATGGCTCTTGTTTTAAACAAAGATCAGTTTTTTTTTTTATCTCTGCATGGGTGGAGGTTTGGGATCCAACAAAAAGGCTGAGCTGCTAAGTTTATTTTCTCTCCTTTTTTCTTCTCTTATTGGCATATCAGATATCAACATTTATGGATATTCCAAGGTTATAATTGAGTGTTTGAATGGAATATCAAATCTTCAGGTGTTATTACTCAACCATTGGATTCAAAAAGTTCAATATCTTAGAAGCTCTTTCAGTCTGATCTCTTTTAGGCATATTTTTAGGTGTTGCAATGAAAAAATGAATGCTCTCTCTAAAATTGCCATCCCACTTAAGTTTGGATTTTTAAGGTTCGATGAATTTATGGATGGCTCTTTGATCCATGAAGGTGAAATAAATCTTTTAGATTTGATATAATTTAGTCTAAAAGGCACAGTGGTCTTTTTTGAGAAGTCAGGCTACTTTTTTTCTTTTTATAAGGTTTACTTAGCTAGATTATCCTTGCACTGATGACTTTTTGTATGAAGAAAGCAGTCTTTAAGGATGGTATGAAAATGTAAATTTTTCCTTGATTAATATAATATCTAGAAAAGGTCTTTTTTGTGAAAAAACCAAAAGAATACATAAAATATATTTAAAAACTAACAAAATGTGATAAATAATATTATTATTAAATTAAAATTAAATAATTAATAAGATACAAATAAGATACATGTTTTTATACTGTAAATGTTTTTAGATAATTACATTTACATGTGATTTTATTTTGAATTATAAGAACTTTAGGGGGAATTCGTACCATATGAAATTGTAACCCCCATCACTACAACCAAATAGGAAATTAACTCCTAATTTAGTGAAATTTTTTTTCAATTGAGTTGGAAAATTTAGTGTTAAACTTGGTGCAAACTTGCAATTTTTTAAAGTGCTTAAATTAGAACTAGGTTTTGTGCTATATTTATGGTCAGGTTTACAAGAAAAATTTGTGTTAAATTTAGTTCCATAATTAATGGCAAATTTATCACCATGATTATCACATAATTTAGCATGGATTGTGTATAAATTAAACTTACAAAAATAGAAATGGAAATGGTAAAAAATGAAAAAAATGAAAAAAATGAAAAATGAAAAAATGGTAAGGAAATGTTGGGTTTTGAACCTAAATCACTTTCCAAGATGGTATATCTATACTTGAGCTAAATGTCCACAAAAAGATATGATTAAAAGTGCAAGTGTGAACTAAAACTAAACTAACCTAGTGCAAATTATAATTTCGAAATAGAAATGGTAAATGGTAAAAGTTGAAAACATAAATGAAAAATGTTAAGGCACTCCTGGGATTTAAACCCATATCACTTGCAAAAAGAAAAAAATATACAGTTGAGCTACATTTCCATACAAATATGCTTTTAAAAGTGTCGATCTAACTATGAAATTAACCTAATAGCATCATTCAAACAAGTGAATACAAATGGAAAGTAATAAGAAATATATGGGTGGTAGGACTTGAACCCAGATCTCCTTATATTATTGAAAGGGTATTTCCTAATACATGCCCATGAACTAGATTTGTGCATTAAATAAAACCCCCCAAATGTCATTTTTTCTTCTTTGTCCATTAAACTTACAACAACAAAACAACAATAAACATTAGAATATAAATAGAGAAAAAACAAAGAAAAAGATGAAGGAAATATGAAAAAAGAAGAGAGAAACCATTTCTTTCCTTACAGAGATTCCACCATGAAATTGTGGCGTCCATGAATGAAACATTAAACCTATAGCAACAAAATAACAGTAAACATTAGAAATAGATATAATTGGATGCAAAATAGGAAGGAGGAGAAGGGAAGCCATAAGTCCTTACCATTTGTATGGAGGTCCTTTGTTGAATCCTTTTCTTCCATACATGAGACACTAAACCTAAAACAATAAAGAAACAATAAATGTTCCTAAATAAATAAAGGAAAAGAAAAGTAAAAGAGGAAGGAAGTCGAGGAAGAGGGATGTAGAATCCATTATCTTCCTCATAGAGGTTCCTCCATAAAACCAAAATCATATCCTCCATTAGGATGAAACCATGAGAGAGGAAACCTTAGGGGAGAAAGGAGAAGGGTGGATAATTTAAGAGAGGAAGAGACAAAATGAAAAAAGAATGAAAGAGTAGGTTTTAATGAGATTTTATGAGGGAAAACTATGGATTTTAATTAAAATAATTGAAATTCCCTCCAACTCATGAGGATTTATACAAGTGGATTATTTTTAGCCTTTGATATAACTTATATTTAATTTTGAAAAACTTCTCTTGTTTTTATTTATCTACTCAATAAATATGGCACTAAACTTAGTGCTAAAACTTGGTGCCAAATATGGTACTACATCTTAGGGATAATCTAGACCTAGTTCTAGATCTATAACTCAATCAAACATTAAATATGTCTCTAAATGAGGTTCTAATTCTAAAACAAGAAATAATGCCAACGTTAGAGAAATATCATGAAATGGAAGAAAAAAAGAAGTTGAAATGGATACTAATGACAAGGTTTTATTGTAGTCCATATTGACTCCAAGTAATTTCTTTTTACTACTAAATACAATTATTTGGGCATATTTTAAAAATGTATAACCACCCAATGAGGTTGTTCTTTGCATAGGCTTTGGGTGTGCTTTTGTTTCATATTTATTACATGTGTTGGAAGGATCTTAGAAAATAAAGAGATGTAGAAATCGATATTCAAAGTGTTTAAGAAAGGCTATCAAACAAATAGTTTCATGCAAAGTGTTTGAGAAAATGCAAGAGTCAAAATTGCCATAACTCCCTTATTCACAGGTTGAATTTCACTAAAAAATAGTCCATATGACTAGAAGATAGAGTAGAATGGAACCACATCAATAAATCTTAAAAATTAATCCCAAGTTTTCAATCAAAGTTCTAGGAGTAAATATGACCCTTGTTGACTTTGAGACAAGTTCCAAAAGAATTCCTAATTAGAAACCTTTGGGGACAAATTCCCAAAACAAAAGGAGACCCATTTTATTTACATCCTCAGCCTCGCTTATTAACCCACGTTCCCACCTTACGGAGCCATGTTGCTGCCATAGAAAGGAAAAGGCCTCCATATCTACTCTCTACTACACCGAACGAGATTGTTGCTGATGTTTACCGTTGCCTCATACCTACAGTCTTTGGTGGGAATAGCCTTGGGAAATCATACTTTGGTGCGACTCTCCATAATATAATATAGTTGTTCAAAATAAATTAGATTTCTAACTCTCTCTTTTCTTAGTTATTAGCTTTAGTTCAGAAGCTGTGACGACTACTTCTATAGTTATCTCTACTCTAGGTTAAAGATTGGAAGGGCACCTCTATAAACTTACTTCAATGGGGAATTTTTCCAACGGAATGCTACCTATAATGGGTTAAAGACAGCTTAAAAAAAATTAGTATAAACACAGCTAGTGAATGACCTAAATCTGTATTTGTTGAAGTGCTTCTTTCGGTTGCAACTAATGTTAGTCTTGACCTGCAGCGGCCAACAAGCGCTAAAATCGGCTATAGATAGGGAGACAGACTTCCAGTGCATACAGAGCATAAAAACGTAAAGGGGATTGGACAGAGCGTAAGGGGATTGGATGCTTTTATAAAGGGATGGAACGCTTGAGGAAAGTTTAGGTTGCTTTGTGTGTGCTTTCAACCAATCCATTGCTTTAAAATATTGCTAATAACTTAATAAATGCTAGGTAACTACCCACTCTATAGGATATAGGATAAGTTTCTAACCACTCTAATTCTATTTTTAGTTCCATAAATTTAGTTTTAATTTTATACCCCCTAGATCATCCCTCAAACTAACAATTTCTTAAGGCCTCTATAGTGATAAATCTTGCTCATTTTGAGCCCAATTTGCACCAAACAAAAGGAATTTTGATTCAAGTGGACATAAACTCACTATGGATAAATTTTATAATTGGTGCTATTTGGTAGGATTTATCAACCATCGAAGTTTTCAGGTTTGTGGTTCCTTCTGTGAATTTGAACCTAGATTGAAGCCACACTTCGTCAATTGTTGAGGACGTACTGCAAGAAATGAGGGGGCTTAAATTCTATTATGAGAAGTTCTTGGATATAATTCATTTTTTTCTTTTAGATACCAATGTTGAGCCCCTATACACTTTGAAGAAAGCTCAATCTCTCTTAAGACTTGAGCATCTTTTCTAGTGAAACCAAAGTTCAACCTTATATATTAGGGAAATTTTGAGGTCTAAAATGATCCTCCAAAGAAATATAATAAAAATTATGAGTTTGTAATTTTGGAATGTATATTTACAACTCACCACTTTCGTGCCTCTTGCACTACAAGTTATGTAAATTAATAAAAAAACATAATATAAATTAAATATATGATGATGATGATGATGGTTAACGTCCCCTGAGACCCAAATTTGGTCTATCGGACCCTGAAGAAGAAAATTAATTAGTTTGTTTTAAATTTATATTTCTATGCTCAAAGAGCTTGGAGAGAAGCGTCCCGAGCTTACTATAATTTTGACAAGCTAAAAGGCTAGGAATGTCGGTATTGCAACAAAGATTATGAAACTGGGATCTGATGTGGGTGTATGCAGGGCACTCTAAGAGGAAGTGATTCTCATCTTCAATGTTCTTACTCTCACAAAGGTGGCAGATCCTTTCTACCCAAGGAGTTTTGGGGACTGTCCAACGACCAGTTTCGCTGTGGAGCTCATGCGAGTTTGTTCTTATCTTAGCTATATTAATTTTTTTCTTAGGACTGATTAAAACAGAGAGATAGTTTTAATCTTCAAGAGTAGGGTTGATGACCTCCTTATAATATCTTAATTTTCTTTTGGCCTCTAAATCTTTCTCACACCACAATTTTTCTTTAAACTTAGAAGCAATAATATTTTTGATGTTATTAATATTTTGCAATGCAACATTTTCATTGATCTTCCACTGAGTTAACCAATACCTAGTATCTTTATACCACCCACGCTTGAGCCTTAGGTGATTTTGGCTGGAGTTTAAAGCTAACTTAGGGAGTCTAGTCACAACTGGGTGTGAGGTTTGATTTTGTTCTTATACAACTGGAGTCTAGTCATGGCCAGGCTCTCGATGGGGGAAAGACCCACTTCTATAAGGAGAATAGGATAGGGTGTATTGCTTTTGATTTTGAGGTTGTAAGTTATAAAACGCTTCTGGATTTGCTCGATCTTTCTCCAAGATTCTCTAGAGATGCTGCAACCCCAAACCTCACACCCGTACAAGATAATAGGAGTGACTAGAGTTTCAAAGAGAAGCTTCTTTTTAGCCCACATCACGAGGTTTGCAGCTTTACAGTTATTTTCAAGACCAAAGTAAGCTTTCCACCCTGCGCTAATCCTTTTCTCAATGCTATAATTCCAATTGAGCTTGTGATGAATATCAATTCCTAGGTACTTGTAAGAAGACACTTCCTCCAAGTTGCTATTGTCATACACAAAATTAGCGTATGTGTCCTTCTTGGATTTGATAATCATAACTTTTGTTTTGTCAGTGTTAACAGTCATGCCCATTGTAGAGCAGAAATATTTAAGAAGACGAAGTTGTTTATCAATATCAGAAGAACACCTTGCCAGAAGGACAATATCGTCAGCATAAAGAAGAAGGATGATGATTATTCCAGCTAAGATCGTACCAGCGCAGCCTGCTTCTTCTAAACANATTTAAAATAATTATTTATTTTAAAATATATTTAATATAAATTTTAATCTATATTTCTTAATTACATATAACTTTAATATATTATTATATTAACATAATATATTATACTTAAAATACAATAACAATATATTATATTTCTTATAATATAGAAATATAATGTATAATTATGATGTATATTATAAATTTTTTTAAATATATGTAATATGATATTATAATATAATAAATAACACTTTATATTATTTAACATATAATATGATAACTTTTATTTACATTAATTACATATAACTTTTATATATTATTATATTAACATAATATATTATACTTAAAATACATTAAACATACATTATATTTCTTATAATATATATTACAAGAAATATAATGTATATTATAAATTTTTTAAAATATATATAATATGATATTATAATATAATATATAACACTTTATATTATTTAACATATAGTATAATAGCTTTTATTAACATGTGTAATAATAATTTAAAAAATATATTATATTATAAGTTATTTACTCCATCGTATTTAAAAATAATAAGTCAAGATTTTATTTTTCAAATTTACATTTGATTTTTTTTCACTATTACATTTATATACAACAAAAAAGTACCTTGAGTAAATTAAATACATAAATATTATATTTCAAAGTATTTTATGAGTGTTTTTTTTCTATTATGATTGTGGAATTTCATCCACCTTTAGAATTTGACAAGTAAGTAACTTTGACTCAAGTAAGCTACCTCAATCACAAAGGATGATGTCATTCTCTAGAAATTAATTGGTTCTTGTAAGGTTGATTTTGATAGTACATTTTTGTTTTAAGCCTATTTTAACCTCAAAATTCTCTTAATAGTAATGAAGAGCTAGTGACTAAAGTAAATTATAATGAGACTCAAAATCTCTAATTCGAAGAAAAATGAGATGACATAGAAACTTTGTTCATCTTTCCCCATTTTAATTTGGCCAAAGTTACTTTTTCTTCTCGAGAATGTATTGTCCTTTAATTAATTAAATATTCTATTTCACCTTTTGAAAAAAAGTTTGATTTAAAAAAAATTTCAAAAAAATGAAAATAATTTAACACCGTGATTTACAACTATTCTTTGAGAGAATTATATGACGAATGACCCAACTAATTATTATTTGAAATCTAAAAACTTTATAAGAATGTATTTTTTTGGGAATCTTATTTCATATGACTTGAACATGTGTGAAGCAATGAATTATTGATGAGATATGACCTAAGAAGAATTATCTGACATATTGATGAGTAAATTTTAATTATGAAAATGATGTCGACATTTGGTCAATTATGATTTTAGTTATATTATGATTTTAATTGTTATGAAAATTCATTTGAAGTTATCAGCAACGATAGGAAGTTGTATAATGTTTTATAGGAATGAATGATGAGAGAAAACATGTACCATGTACTCTCATGGTTTGTCGAGTGTGACAGGAAAGACAAGTACATAAAACACAAGAAAGCATAAGTATGCAAAGACTCTAGTTGAGTCGACGACTATGGTAGGTGTATCATTTTGATTTATAATATGATTAAATTGTGATATGTTTGATGCACTAGCATGCATGGAATCTAAATGAGATAGAAAATCTCGACATTTGAGTTTGATTGATCATTATGTTATGGTTGAAGCCTTATTTATGAGATTTGAAACATACGTTGTTATATATGCAATGGATGGGATACGATTTCCAATCAACCCACATCAAGTGACGAGAGTAAAAAATTATACGTGTAAGTATAGCAAATTGGACGAAGCGATGAGATTTGATAGAGTGAGGAAAACTCCAGTTCATCACATGTGTGCGCCATGAGGGTAGGTTGTGAGTTGGTTACTCATGAAGATTGTATTAAGGGGTGTGCAATAAGGATTCAACCTTATTCTTGAGGAACCACCTAGCTCTTCACAGGGTAGGTGAACCGAGGTAACATTAGCTCAGTTGTCATAAACAACTCCCTTCCTATGGGAATTATCGGAAGAGCATGCGAGAAGCATAGAACCTTGATAATCCTGGTCAGGATGAGAATGTGGCGGTAATCAACATCAATTTTGAATCTCGGAGATTAATAAAAATTTTAGAAAGAAGTTTTATAAAATTCTAAGTAATTTAAGTAAATAAATAAAGAAAGTAAGTAATAATAAGATGAGGGACCTTTTAGATGCAATCCTAGTTTTTGAAACCACGATCACGTTACATAAAAATATAATGTGTTTCTGCTACATAACACTTGCTATGGTTAAACATGATCCCGACATGTCATGACACATGCAGGATAGGAAAACATATCACATACGCGTTATATAACTACAAAACACGTAAGCAATATGTAGTTATAAAACGCGTACGCGGTTTGTAAAATTAAAATTAATTTATATAGACAGTCCTGAAACCCGTGGCGCATTCTACCATCAGAAACGCGGATATCGGGAGCGAATTGGGTGTTGTGGAGTATTGGAGGATCCCATTTTAGTTGGAGGGGAGGCAAATCCACTGGTGAATTGTCATCTAATCAAGTAATCCATTCACACATAGCATTTTTTTGTCAATTCTAAACCTAAATTACGATTTTTAATAGTTTAAAACAACCAAAATTTGTATTATTTAGAAAATTGGAAATAACCGAGATACTAATTAAATTCACATCTCCCTCAACCAAGTTGAGTGAATAATACAATGAATTTCTTTTCAAGAACTCAAAAATTCCTAATGCAACCAAAAATTGAAAAATCTAGAACTCCTCCCTTTATACAATGTACATCCATCCATATGAAACCCAAATTTCCAACACTCAGAGGCCATTTCCCCATGATACTAATTGAATAAGGTTTTTAGGAAATGGCCATAACAATATGAAATGCATGCAAAAGCGTGAATAGAAAAAATGCATAGAAAATTAGTAACTTGGTTTCTCAAAATTTCCTCACAATCATTTGTCCATGAACATAATCAAAATTTCATCACAAGTGTAGGTAGTTATACATTGCCTCTTAGTTAAGCACCCTTAACTAAATGCCAAAACACATTAACAAAGTGCCTCTCGGGCCTTCCTTTTTAAACATAAAACAATGTATTATATATAAATCAACAATGTATTGAATATAAATCAACAATATATATATATAAACACAGAGTTAAAACTAGTAACAATGACTAGTTTTATTCCTTCCTCGAGTTTTAACAGCCACCACCATTTTTCCACTAAAATATTTGCACTTCTTAGTTATAGTAGCCACCTTGTTTGTGTTTTAGTTATACCTTCCTTGACACTTTTCTCTTGTTCTGCGCATATGACTTACCCTTTGTGCCCCTGGCCTTATTGTAATGACAAAAAAGAGTTGAAATATACGAACCTTCTCACTATGATATCGAATTACAAGTCGACACGTCCCGACACCACCATACAACCTCGATATTCATCGCACCCTCAAAGATTTCATAATCATCATGCAAATCTAACCCTAGCTCTATTGAGCTACCAAAAAGATAATTAATTAAAGGTAATCACCTAAACTAAATATAACTTGAATTCTGCTTCTTTGATCCTATAACATGTGAGACTCACTTGACAAATCACTGACTAGATGCTACAATTCTGGAAATGCTCAACTAACCCTATCAATTACATTGGGAAAATGATATAGTATCCTTATCCTCTTTATTGAACCTATCAACAAAGTAAAGAAAATTAGAAACATGTGACACCCTAGGTCTCCCTAAGTTCCCTTGACCTAGCAAAGTCATAAATGACTTTACTCAAATAGTCTATGCCCCTGCATCACTAGGTTTATCAATCTTTATTTAAAATAGTAAAAACAATGGGTAATATATTTCTACATGTCTAGTCTCTAAGCTCATCTACAACCAATTGTATTCCAGTCCACAAATTCTCCATTTTCCCATGTCACTTTTGGTTGGTTTCCATGTTTATACAATAATGGAAATGGTGAACACCCATGAACTACCTAGAGTGTGTAGTGAGAGTGTTCTCAACCATGATCGAGTCAATTATATTTAGAGGATTGTTGGCATCCATGTATCACCCTTTTTCTGCCCTCACATACCCTAATAGTCCCTTTCCCTTGTCTTTTACATATCCAAAGGATGTAAAGGCCAAAACATGTCAAAATAGTACTCCTAAATTGAAAGAAGTTTAAACCCAAGTGCAGCATGGAAAAGTCACCAATGATGGTTAAGAAGTGCCTTAACTTCTAGAAAGAAGTTGAACGAAACTTAATTTTTAATTGTTAAATGTTTAATTTTAAGTTTTAAATGTATGTTAGTGAATGCCATTAAATTCCACTTTGATTTAATTTACATTTTCAATTTTGAAGAGATGTCATTATATATTATGTATATGTTTTTAATGATTTTCTTATTGATATTTTTATTGCAATTGTGGCTATGGACACAAATGCTGAGATATTGATTGAGCTTTCCCACTTGAGGGAACTTAGTTAAGAAGTGCCTTAAATTCTAGAAAGAAGTTGAACAAAACTTAATTTTTAATTGTTAAATGTTTAATTTTAAGTTTTAAATGTATGTAAGTGAATGCCATTAAATTCCAGTTTGATTTAATTTACATTTTCAATTTTGAAGAGATGTCATTATATATTATGTATATGTTTTTAATGATTTTCTTATTGATATTTTTATTGCAATTGTGGCTATGGACACAAAGGCTGAGATATTGATTGAGCTTTCCCACTTGAGGGAACTTAGTACGGCTTTTAGTGGTGGTGACAAGATTCGCCGCTCACTTGCATCCACTTTGGATGCAATTTTTGAGACTATTCCATTGTCAAACAACATACTATATGATATTACATCATATAGAGAAAGAAAAATACAAGAGTACGTTGATGGGCTAGACTACAATGCAATCAAAAACTTGAAAATAACCAAAGAGCATGTATTTTCATTGTTTAGGGACCTTCTGACGGGGAAATCCCAATACAAAGAGGCCTCATATCTCTATTGAGTGGTGCACATTTCAGCCATTTGTTGATAATTGGATAGACATATGGTATATTGTTTTTGATATGCCACCACATAACAACAGGGAAATCCCATGTATTTCGTTCGAAATATGTATGCAGAGTTCGTGTTGGGTAAACACTTAAACTGTTTTGATATCTTGTAGTTTCAGGGGATGGGTGGAGGGATTCCCCAAAACCAACCCAATCCCAGGCTTCGAGACCTTGATCGCCTTATCCATGCACCTAGTAGGTAGTTGCGTGGGCCATATGTCCCACACGTACATCGTGTTATTCCACCACACACACGTGATGCTTATTTAAATTTGGAACGGGTGGTTGTTATTCATAGCACTATGGTTCAGCATATGGGTGAGGAAGGGACATCTATGCTTGGTGTAGTCACCGTGCAAGACCTGGTGGTAAAAAATAGTGTTAGAACATTCTGTACTACCAAATATAAAATAACATAATTTTTTACCATAAAATCCTAATTTTGTCTTTAAAAAAGCATAAAATCCTAATTTTGTCTTTAAAAAACCTCTTGGAGTAGTGACGAGAAAACACCTCTTGGAGTAGTGACGAGAGGACTGCGAATCTAGGGTTGGGGTTCTTGCCCGCGTCACACGGCAGGTAGTTAGGTCATGCAGTTATATGGATCAAGGTTGAAAGGACGATCAAGGTTGAAGGACGTAGATGCAGCTAGTGTAACATATTGTGATTGAATTTTAAATATTGAAGATATAGCAATTTTTGTAAACGAATAAAAATAATGGGGACTACACTACAACTTTTGGATGTACCTACTTTTGAGCCTATTTTCTTTATGGTTTGCCCAATCTCCTTCAATCATTTTAAAGTATTCAAAAGCATTTTAAGCTATATCACTTCAAACAAAAATTGAATCCCTCAGAAGCTTTAAAAGATTGTTTTGAGCTTGAGTTTCAAAGGTAAATTCCACCCACATTCATTCTCTCTATCAACACAATGAATTTCCTCCATAATACAATGAAATAAAAATGGCAAGTCGGTCTTCTGGAATACATATTGTATAACTGTGAAGGTAATAGTACTAAAATGCATCTCACAGCTCAAACACGAATGGATCTTATAAACTATTCATGATAAGCAATTTGAATTTAGGGTAACATTGTTATCTACAAAGAGTGGGATTAGACAGCCTTTCTATGCTAAAAGAAATTTGTATTATGGAATTTTGATTGTTGATATATCAGGATGAAACATCCTCACTGTACGAAAATCATATGTTCAAAGCCACAGATAACACGGTATTAATAAAGAACAATTGTACACAAGTTTAGATATAAAGAATTGACAAAGATAAATTATGTATATTACTTTCAACCCCGATAAACCTTTCCTCTTTCCTCGGCTGTTCTGTTCTAGGTATGGTTGGATTCACAATTGCCATTAGACTAAAATTGGCCACAATTTCTGTCACAATCATCATAGTTAGGGTTTAGATGTCACAGTTATCATATTTAGTGTTTAGATCTCTGGAGGCTAACACCAGCTGGTTTAGAACCCTTGACTTATTGGTCTAATATCATTTGTTGAACTCACGATTAATATTAGACCAAAACTTATAGGTATTAGTCTTTGTCACAATCCCCATAATTAAGATCGAGAGGCTATTAATTCATATCATGAAACTCATTTGAAAGGTTATGTCCAACAGTTATATACAGTATAAATGCAATAAATATTTTCCATGTTATTTCCTTTCAATAGTTGGATCGTGTGACAGATCAAAATAATCAGCCCCTCTTGCATTTTCAAGCGGCCCATCTCTTCCTCTTAACACGAACCTCCCTTACTGGGAGACCTATGGTTTTGACAGTTAGAGGGGCCTGACGGAGGTACGGAACCCCTGAGAGATTTGAACGAACCATTCCTCATCTTAATAATAATATTATTATTATCCACCTCGTCTCCTTGAAATATGAATTTCAATTTGAGCGGCCTGCTAGCCGAAGTTTCAGTAACCATCGCAAGTACCAATAGCAGGGCAATCAATATTGTGAGTTGTGATGCTATTCTCATATCGGCCATGTCGCTGCAACAGAATGGCACCAATTCACAGCCACAGTATTCTTCTTTTCACAGTAACAACTGAATAGCACCAATTCCAATACCAATAGAAATAGCAATATCAATATCGATTTCAGAAGAAGATGAATAAGAATATATTGATTGTATATGCCTTACATTCAACTGTGTAATATTTATAGAGGAATTACTATTTACGACGAGAGTGGGTGGCCAGAATGGAGAAAACGTGGGAAGACTCTAAGAGTTTGGTGAGGGAAGTTAAAAAAAATCATTAACCGTACTGAGGGAAGTTAAAAAAAATTACAGATCATTAACCGTACTTGGACATTGAAACGTGTCCTGCAAACTTGTCAAGCTGCATATACCTGGTGTCCTCTTGTCCGTCATTATACGACATCTACTCACTCATCGGCTAAATCTAGAGGCCACGGTCCCCACTCCAGAATTGGAGGAACTAAATTGAGAAAGGAAAGCGGTGTAGTGATAATTCCATGCTTCGATAGAAGCGAATTCCCACGGTGCAATTTGCATGGGTTCATCCTCTTTGGAACCGTGCTTATACCACTCATCCAAAAACTTATATAATTAAAGCGTGCCATAAGCTATTCAGTGAAGCTAAATCAGCTCAACCATCGAATCCCGAAGGGTTTTTTCAGTAAATAATTGAATGAATATAAACGGTCAAACCTTTAAGGAGGCGGGGAAGGCCCACCATCTTTACTCACGGCACCCGCCCTACACGTTACTCTTGCTTTCTTTATGTCTATCTGTCAAAGTACGGGATGAGGTATTAGAAAAGAAAAGGTTTCCATTTATTATATGAGGATCCTTAGACCTTAGCATTCGCTCGAAGGGATCGAATAGACAACTCGACAATCATGCATAGTTTCGTGTCAGCGCTCTATGCACTTGGCTTCAGTTTGTTTAAGGGTAACTCCAGTTCAGGTTTATATTTCTGTAGCTTTTCACATTTCTTGGCGAACTCCTAGCCTCCTCCGCCTCAGCTTCTCCATTTCCTACAAACTTCCCACCAAATCACAAATAGAATGACACCAATATGCACACAAATAAAATGAGAATGGCAATCGCTACAAACATATTGGAGGATTTCTATATTTTTTACTTCATCTTGCAACTTGATGGTTGCAGATATTTGAAATTGCAGGTGTGATGGATCATGATCATCATGTGTTCTGGAGGTTGCCATAGAAATAAGAGGGACCCCATTTCTCTTAGACGCCTCAGCACCGCAATCATCAAATCAATCATATTCGTGAGCTTGTCAACGACCACTACTATTCCCATCTCATTAGAAGCATATACTTCAACTGTCACCATGTTGTCGCTGCCCTCAGTAGTTGTGGAGCCCTGTTGTTGCACGATTGAGCTTGTGCTTGCACCCTCCTGAGATTGAGCTCCTGGAAAAGAGCCCTTGGTTCAAGTGTGCTTTATACTGTTTATAAATACAATATTAGTGGTTTGTCTTTTTGCAGAGATCATATTAAAGATAATATAATGGAATGTGCAACAGCCCACTTGTAAAGTCTCAAATTTGCTGCTCATTATGGTTCACGTTTGAGTTCTTCAAGCTGCAGGATCCTATTATAGAGCATACCAGGTCTGCTTCTAGCATTCTCATTATTATGACTACACTTTTTCCTCTATGTTGGTGTTAGGAAAATGGGAGACAAACATAAATTGTCTATTATTCCTTGCAGGAACAGAGCTATATCGAGAAAGATTAGTGAAGGCCCTTACACATCATTTACAAGTGTCATTAAACATAAATTGTCTAATTGTCTATTATTCCTTGCAGGAACAGAGCTATATCGAGAAAGATTAGTGAAGGCCCTTACACATCATTTACAAGTGTCATTATTAATTCTTGACAGTATCGTTCTTGCTCCCCATGTATGTATCTTGCATCATATTAATCTTTTGTATGGTACAATGTTGATCTTCATGTTTTTGTGATAATTGTCATTTGCTATAAATTGCTTTTGTTTTTCCTTGTTTACGTCTGGTTAATTTATTTTCTGTTTTCAATGGATTTAAAACACCCGTGACATTCTCCTATGTAATGGGCCCCTATAGCTTTCCTGTGCATCGCTTTTTCATAGTATTTCTTTCACGGTCTTGTGTTCATTATTTTGTTTTGCATTTTGGAATATATGGCAATAAGTCTTCATTCTCTCCTTGGGTACAATCATGTAGCCTATGCATCTTAAAAATACTTTTTGGATTTTATATTTTGTTTTGTGTTATGAGATTCAGGATTTTGGTGAAGAAGGTGTATCAAAAGTCGAGACTAGGACTACGATGAGAATGATGTAAGCAATGAAGAAGACTGGGCAAGCAGTGAAGCAAAAGAAAGAAGATGCCAGTGATGAACATGACAAGGATCCAAAATCTGCTGATACAGCTATGAGGAATCTTGTTCCTTATGGATTAGAAGATTTTGAAAAGATGATGCAAATGCAATCCCTGTTTCATGCTTCATGCTTTATTTGCCCACCATTGAATTAATGACGAATTCCCATTACCTTGAGATTCATGCCATAATTATAGTTGTAAGATACATACACACAAAGGTGATTACTGGTGTCATTTCTGTTGTAGTTGGTAGCTTTCTTTGGCAATTCAACTTTATATTCTCTTCAAGATGGAACATGTGACTATTTTTTCTATCTAAAACAGGAGTATTACCAGAACTAAAGCTACCCTCAAGTCTTTTGCTCATCTATTTGCAATTGCCATTTTGTTTTAGTTAAGAAGTTGGTTATTTATGATATTACAGATTAGCAAAATCTATAGTACAAGGTACAAAATTATATATCTTTGTCAAGGACACATTGCAGGCACTGCCATGCCTATTATAACCCGTAACTCTCCCACTCTTATACCTAATTTCACAACCCACCTAGAACATGATTATGTGAAGAAATAATGTCTTTAAAATATTGTATCAACACTTCAAATTGTCTTTCTTGTTGTATATGTTTACATCTTCTTGCTTAACTTACAACTCAGCGTTCATTTATTACACCCCTAGGTACAATTGCTAGTTTTAAAAAACTTCAAACGCATTAGGAAACCCGTAAATTCACGACGAAATTCATCACCGGAAACGAAAGGTGCGCGTTTCCGTATAACTTTTCTACATGATCGCCACGAGTTAAGCGCAAATCTAAAATCAAAGTTCTCACTTTGAAATGGAGTATTGAACATTTCTCTTAAACCCTTTGATTTTGATCTTGTGACTTGACTTTAAAGAACAGGCTTCGCTACGTTTAAGGTCAATCGAAATTTTTTTATCGGTCAATACTTTTCGGGTGACTCTAAATGTTGAAGGATTCAAAAAACCTATTAAATTTATAAATAAATAAGTAGCTTTTTTTTAAATGAAGTGAATATCGAATGTACTTTGGCATTTCAAAATATATTTGTGCAGATGAAACTTAATCTTTTTATCATAATTTTAACACATGAATGGGGCTATCCGTTAAGGTTGTTTGATAACTCATTCACTAGAAAGTGTTTAATTTTACATAGCTAATACTTTATATTATTGTAATTTTTAATTGGTTAATTATTTATTTTTATACAAAGATATTTTGGTTTATCATTTATTATCATAATATTATAATTTAATATATGTATTATTGCAAAGATTATAATTTAATGTCTATTATTGCATTGAGACTTATATGTATTATTGTAAATATTATATTTAATGTGTATTATTTAATTGACATTAATCATGTATTTATCTTTTTTCAAACTTCATTATAATTGGATTTAAAATAAATTTAGACTTATTAAAATAAGAATTTTTTATCATAATAATAATAATAATAATATATTTTTAAGGTTTTAGCAAAATATTAATTTGATGTATGAGACTTTCTTTTTTAAACAAAAGATCTAATCTCTTATAATGATCTCTTAATAATGTATATATCTTACCTTTCTTTAAAATTTAAACTTATAATAAAAAATTAATTATATAAAAATAATAAAAATTAATTATATATTTATTTTTTAAAATTTCAAAATAATTGAAATTAGTTTTTCAATTCTATTGTTCACAAAGAAGAATTGAATAGTATTAAATTTATAAATTTTATGCATATTTTTATTTTATTGAATTCATGTTTAGATCGAGGATGGACTTAGAAAAATGGAGAAGGAATAATTTAATTTATTTTTATATTAAAATTTTAATTTTTTTTAAATGTTTATATTTTGCTTTATGGTAGCTAAAAGTAATATAGTTGTTATTTATTTATTTTTAAATATTATTGTATTATAATAATTAAATTAATAATTGATAATAATTATTTAATTAATACTTTTTAATAACTTTTAAATAGGTTAGTTTTATTAATGAAGACTGAGGAATTTTTTACCATTGGGAAATGTTCAATTCTCATGAAGGGCCTAGACTAAAGCCATAGGGTCACCTTGAGGTAGCCTAAAGCCATGGGGTCACCTTGAGGTACTAGTCGAACATGTGGTTACACCTAGAGAGATTATATTAAATGATTTGGTGACCTGTGTACACATAAGTGCAGCAAAACCCATCTCCATGTCCTCCAAAATTTAATGCCAATATGCGCTCGTGTAATCCACTCTGAACGTCCCCTCCCTCACCACATATGATTGATGTTAGTTCAACAAGTTGTAGGGTAGGTGTGCAAGGTGTTATTGCATGCTTTTTGAAGGGTCCAAGAATTAAGATCCAAAGAATCCATTCACAACAATATGTGAATGCATTGGAGGATCGAGAGTTAGCCATGGAGATCAGTCAAGGTGTTAAGAGTGGAATCATGATGATCTAAAACATGTGTGAACCAAGGTAGACTATCATGTCATCTAATATCATGCATAAGGGCATATGAGCTTTCAGTGAAATTGAGGTTAAATATTTGGTGAAGGATAGAAATATAAAAGAGAGCAAAGGAGAGAAAATGAAGATGGAGAAATAAATTCAGTGAAGTTCCCTCATGACACCCAACATGCTTTCTCTATGGATGGAAATGGTTCCCAAGCAGAGAGCTAGGTGCAAGTGTGGACGAGTAGGAAGTCTCATCCAGAAGGTCACCCTCACCAAACCTTTTGGCTGGAGGTCCCATAACACATTGAGTATATGATAAACAAAATGAAGTTGTGACCTTGGAAGTAGGGTAGTTTTTAGTGGTGAAATTTCACCAATTGGCTATTTTCTGAGTTTTTTTCAAAAAATAAATTTGTTATTTGGTCATTTTAAGTGTCTAATATCGCCTATATTTATATAGAATATGTTGTTTTATCATAATATTCGGCAAAATTTACACATTCCAGTGTTAATTTTATGTTTCATATATAATGCTCATCTACCTATCTATAAACATGTTTTTTGAATCCAAAACAATCGCCTATAATGCTATACGTAAGTATAATATTAGAATCCTTAAAAAATACCCTGCTTGGAAGTGAAAGAAAGAGAGTAGATTGCTCATGATAAAAGAAAGTTACATTGGCTTGTTAGGAACATCTTGGTGCACATGCTGATGGACAAGGAACTCATGCAAGTTGGACAGCTAAGAACTATTGGAGGACTCCATGATGGGCTAGAGAATATGTACCGAAATTTGTATGACCTTATAGAAGCCACTAGTGCTCTATTCTAGGTAGTTTCCACTGATTTTGAAAAATCAAATGTTACTCACATCTTTATTTCATCAAATGGGAATCACTAGGAATGTTGAGTTGAGGTTCTTAGTTTTTTATGTCTTGAACAAGCACACAATGAATAGGATGAATATTTTGTTTTCGTATAGCACTAGAATTTTTTATCAATTTTTGTTAGCCCAGACATAGACTTGGTTTCCCACTCATGGGGAGGTTCTAAAAATCCTTAAGGTTGGTGAAACTATTTGTCCTCTTGAACTAGTCTGATTATAATCTACACCTATTCTCCAAATTGGTAGGTCAACAATAGAGCCTTTTGTATTATATGTGAATCAATGATAATGAAATGTCATGTCTATCTTACCAAAAAAAAAAATTCAATAATAAACATAATTGATAATAAATAAACTTAAAATTGATTAACTTAGAACATCAGGTATTAAGAGGGATGTATGTGTGTGTAAAATTTGGTGGGTTAGCTCTAGTGCAAGACGCCAAAATGTTGTATGAGATATCCTTATTTGTGGGACAAAGGATGCGCTCATTGAATCCCCTATGTTCAATGATTTGGGTGGTTAGGAGGAATTATTGTTATCCTCCCCAAATAGGTTCAATTCCCCAAAGTGAAAAATGTTCCTTGTCATTGTAACACTAGAAGGGTAGGTTTTCTCTTGAGTGAGACCCACATCGAGTGTATCTTCGGAAATATTAACCCTATGTTGAACTATGAGTTTCTAGTATACATGGCTTGATATTTTACACATATACGTAAGGGGAGGTTGCTTAGTTCCATGTACCTCCTTTTATAGTTACAACAAATTGTTTATGGAGATGTACATATATTATCCCTTATACTTACATAAAAAATATAACACTATTAATAACACCCATAATATAATTATGAAAAAGTAGAAAAAAAACAAAACTCAAAACACATACATATCACATCAACTCTCTCAGGATGCACACAAGATGCAACAAAACATGATAACAACATAGTTATAATTCGATATAGAATTTAGATGAATTCTTAAGCTGTTATTTTACAACGAACACATTGCTAACATGGCCCACATATGACTAAATTTATGCAAATCCCAATACTTAGATGATGTTGGCTCAAGCTCATTTTAAAATTAATTATACAAGTATACTTTTTGTAATGCTAATGTGATGCAAATTAAGTACGTTTTTCCATGTTAGGGGAGTAGAGGCTACCATTGATAGATCCCATAGGTAATCCCTATCCCATGGCCCTTTATAGAATTGCATAATCCACTCAACCATTACATAGGGACTCAACAAGAGCATCATAACATTTACAAGAATTGAACCTAGGTGGGGAGGATAACAATCATTGTTCCCAATCACCCAAGCTACAACCAATGAATAAAATATACTATATTTTTGTAATGATGTAAGGTAATTAATAATACAAAATATATAAAAAAAACATTAAGCATATATTAACTTATAATTTTTAATATCAAAATATGCTAATAAACTTATTTAATTAAAAATAGTTTAAAATATACTTATATTGAAAATAGATATTCAAGGTTTTTCGCATAAAATTTAAAATTTTAAACTATCAAAATTAAATCTAGGTGAGTAAATATACATTATCTCTCTCACACACACAGATTGAGTTTGTATTGATAGGGTGTGTGCAAGCTAATGAGGGTCTCTTTTGACACGTTAGATGCAATATAAAATTGAAAAAACAGGCATCCTTGAAATTACATAGATATTTTGAGACACTTACACAATGAATCTTGTGGTGAGTAAAACAAATTAAATGTAGTAAATTGAATGATGTTTCCAAATATATAATTTTTTCTATTGAAAAGGTTCTTAAAACCTAGATTTAGATCTTTTTTAAGGGGCAATTTTTATTTTTTGGACAAATTATAAGGTATATGTTTTTGTGGGTGCAGAATTTGAGTGCCTAAATGATGGAATCAACTTACGAAAACCGGTAAACATAAAAATAACAAATAGTACTAGTGCACGACATTTTTTCCAAAAATAAAAATAATATTTTTTTAATTATCTAAGTGATCAAACCTCAAAAAGAGTATGTCAATTGTGGGTGCAACGTTTGAAGGTCTTAATGCAATTATTTGGAAATGGGTTTTTATAGCATGTAGAGGTCATTGTTCTTTAGTGCACCATACATTTTTTTTTCAAAATGGTTGAGAAACGAAAGAGTAGTGGACGAAATGCTAAGAGTGTGTTTTTTTAGTTGAGAAGTGATGACACAAGATAAATAAGAAAAAATAGGAAAAATTATATATTCTTGTGAAAAATTACATATTTGGAATCTAAAAAAAACCATATATGTTTCTAAAATTTCATAAAAAGTGGAGGTGTTCAACATACTGTAACCAACGACTAAATATGAGAATATTGAGAATTTGGATATAATGCTCAATTTTCCATGGTTTATCATACTCCAAGGAATATGCATAATGAATTGGAAGAAAATTCCGAAGCAGACACATAGGCATAAGAATTTCGCGCCCACATGGGTGGAGGTTGGGACATGGTGGCACTAAACATGCTCGAGTTTTGTTTAAATTCAAATTCGTTTTCTCTCCAATGATAAATGCACATGCATTATATTTATGCAAAATGTGAATGCATTTTGTAAGACTATAACATGTGCGTGTTGTGGAATCCTATAACTTTACATTTGACTACTTTGCAAATTCTAAGAATATTTTTATTATTTTATGTCCCCCCTTCACCGCCTCCTCCTTTCCCTACCTCTAACCTGCCTACTCTCTCTCCCTAACACACCACCACCCCATTCGTTCTCTCTCTCTCTCTCCTCAAATCACTTATCCACCCCAACCCCTAACACATCCCTTCCTCTCTCTCTCTCTCAGACACATCCCCTAACACCTTTCTCTCACTCCTAACACCTAACACCTATCCCTCTCCACTCTTTCTCACTCCCCAACTCATCCAACTACACTTGTCCCCCACCCCTTTATATATTCCCCAAACCTCTCTCTCTCTCTCTCTCTCTCTCTCTC
>LPNX011122876.1:86373-117279 GCA_001517045.1 Pseudotsuga menziesii
GCCATTAGAAGTGTCAATACCAACCAAGGTCAGTTACATTCAGTTCTAGTCCTCTACATTCACCTACTGCTAGGTTTGCATGGATGCATGCGGGAGAGGTGCATTCCTCACCTACCATATTTAGTTAGCCTTAGTTAACACTGAATTAGACACTTGAGTTTTGTTTTAGAACTCTGATGAACTCCGATAATGATTTAGACAAGGTCAGTTAACTATTGAGTCCTCCGATAATGATTTAGATAAGGTCTTAGTTACCTACAATCAAGTAGAGTCTAATCAATTCGAATTTCCTCATGTGGATTCAAATTGCATGTGGCTATTTATCCATTGTATTACATTGTAATTTATCATCTAATTACTTTTTTATTAATGAAATCTAGTTGCGAGACATTTTTTCACTGTTTCATTCTTCAATTGCTAAGTAAATTTTGTGATCTATCTTATGAGTTGTGTGTTTGTCCACAGATCTATGTGCTCAGTTTAATATGCAGTAATTGAAAAGTTGTCAAAAGCAGCACTCTTCATTCCTATGAAGTCGACCTACAAGGAAGTGAACATTTCCGATATCTTCTTGAAGGAGATATTTAGATTGCACAAGATACCCAAGGCAATAAGCTTAGATAGAGATGATAAGTTTAAGGGAAACTTTTGGAGATATTTATTTTCCAGATTAGAAACAAAGTTGAAATTTAGCACTGCTTATCACCCACAGACAGATGGGTAAACAAAAAGAGTAAACTAGATTTTTGAGGACATGGTTAGGATGTATGTCATGAACAACCCCACTAACTGGGAAGACTACCTACATCTTGCAGAGTTTTCATATAACAACGGTTATCAGGATTCCACCAAGATGAGTCCCTTTGAGGTACTCTATGGATGGAAGTGTAGAACACCAGTTACTTGGGATAGCTCGGTGGATTGGCTCATGTTCAGGCCTGATTTATTAATGGACTTTGAACAGTCGGCTACCAAGGTCCAGGTAAACCTTAAATAAGCACAAGATCGGAAGAAAAGTTACATGGATCAGAAAAGGAAAGATAAATATTATCAAATAGGAAACCATGTCTACTTGAAAGTAAAATAAAAACGAAGCTTGTTGAGCTTGGGAAGGTGTGGTAAGTTATGACCTAGGTTTTGTGGACCTTTTGAAATACTGGCCAAGAAAGGACCAGTGGCATATGAACTAGCATTAACAGCACACATAAGAGTCCATAATGTTTTCAATGCATAATTATTAAAGAAATATGTTCATGATACTAAACATGTAGTTGATTGGTCCTTATTACATGTGGAACCTAACGGAGAGTTTTCCCCTAAACCTATTCATAGATTGGACAAAAGAGAGGTACAACTTAGGAAGGGAAACATAGTCCAGTTGAAAGTGAAATGGAATCAATTCGAAGCTGATGAGGCTACTTGGGATAATGAAGCCACGATGAGAAAGGCTTACCCTGCCTTGTTTTATGATTTCATTTCGAGTCCCTAGAACACCGGGGATGGTGTTGTTCTAAGTGGGGAGGGATGTAATATCTTGAATTTTGGGCCTAACACTTATAGGCATGATCCTTTTGAATATGATGTTATCTTGATGTTTATTTTGATATATTGGGTCAAAGACCCCACTACATATGAACCTGATTATTTTTTTTATAGATTGGGCGTAAGACAATTGTTGATGATATATATATGCTTGTTTGTGTTGGGCGTGGACCCTGACGCACATGATTGATGAGATGTTTTGTGTTGAGCGAGGAGTTCTGGATCACATGAGTAGTTAATACTATGTTGAGAAAGAAGCTCTAGAGCACATGAGTTTTATATTTGTGTTGAGCATCCAGCTATGGATCACATGAAAAGATAAGTTGGAAGTGTTGGGCATAAGCCTTGGAGCCTTCCATGTCGATGTTGAGCATAAGCTCTGGAACATTGGATCATTGGCCATTGTATCCCTAGGTGTATCATACAAGTACATCCAAGCATTAGTGTTGAGTTAAGAGCTCTAGAATACCACTAAGTTTGTAACTCCCTTTTTTTTAGCATTGAGTATGGGTTCTGGTAAGCACTAGGATTTACTAAAAAGAATTAATGATTCCCAAGTGAAAACGACTTGAGAAAAAATATTGATCTCATTAGACTTATTTATAAATGATTAAATGAAATTTCTAATTTATGTATTCTCATCAAGTACTGAAGAACTACCATGTTATACGAGGGAATCCAATATGCAAGAATGTTTAGATTTTCCTAGCCTAGTAAACCTAACAATCTATCGGATGACCTTAATGAAGAAAGTGTCGTAAGTTTAAGGATGACAATATGTGATGCCCCAAGATAAATGTTAAACAAATGTTATATTATTATGTATTTTATGCATGGTATGAATAAAGATTAAATATAGTAATAATATTAATAATATTAGAAAGAAAAAAAAGTTCCATCTATTACTATTATTACTAAGATAAAAATTAAATAGTATAATACCTATAAAAGTCAAATTAGGAACTAGATAAAAGTTCCTAAGTTAAATACTAAAAGTACTAAATTAAATGAAAAGGGTTAAATCAAGAAATGAAGCAATTCTTGATTTAACTTCCCCCTTGACTGAAAAGTCTACCCATAAAGTCTCAAGCCAAGGAAAGGCTTGGGGACTTGATCTATCTTTTTGGGGAGTCATTATTCTTCCTGCTAATTTCTCAAGAGAGGGTTTTTGGAGAACATTTCCCTAAGAGGAATAAGGAGAACTTATCTAGGCATGATATACAAAACTAGGACAACCTCACTGTTATAGCGGATTTCACCACTCTAGATGAATCACACTTTGTATGGCCTTCCCCTGTCCCACTGCAGACTCCTTAGACCCTATGGACCACTTTTTGTCCTTTGATGTTTCCTTGATCATCCCTAAAAACACATGAAAAATGATATACGTGACTTTTAAACATATAAGCGCATACATACATGGGTTTGACCACTAAAACCACGTACATCGGGATGTGTGCATAATCCAAATTCTTTTGGAGTTTTCCTTGAAATGGATCCGACTCATTTGACTCCTGGCCTTCCCTATGCCTTGAGATTGCTCGGATTCGACCTTTCATTACCCCCTTGAAAAGCTATATAAGGAACCCCTTGGTGCATTGAAGGAATAAGAGAGAATTGAGAGCAATGAAACTATAGCCCATTGTTACCGATACTTATGCTTGAGTCTGCATCCCTTTGTCCCTTGGATCACTTTTGTGTTCTTCCCAAGCTTTCCTTTTGCTTGTGAGCTTGCTATCGAGAGATGGAGGATTGAAGTGGTGGAGGCCCAAGTGGGGGATTTAGTTTCTCTGGTTCGCATACGTGCCATCAGAAGTTGTATCTTGTAATCTCTTATTTATATTAATAGAAATATCTTTTACTGTCCAATAATGTGTGTTTGAATAAATATGTTCTCCATTGGATAATGTCAAATGCTTATACGTTATTGATTATATATGCTAGAATAGATCTAACACCATGATATATAGAATGCTTATATTGTTTACTTGTTGTTGAGGAAGTAACAGATCAATTCATGTTGAAGATTGGAAAGATCAACGGGGATCTACTTCAACCGTCCGAAATAAGGTACGAGGTCTGATCCTTTAGTGTTAGACATTTTATTTCTATTGCATATTGGGAAAGATTAATTTTTGAAGTCAAGCTATCTGTTGTGATACCCCAAGCCATAGGAATTTCTCTCTATAACAGAATTGGTGATTCCGCTAGGGAGTTCCTAGTAGTGGTCCTTTGGGGGTTGTTTTCTCGGCATTCAATGAATTTGAATTGTTCTTTCCCTCTTGTTTCTATGTCGGGTCTGGGGGCATGTATTCCTAGTAGAGTCTGATTGGTGTAAAGTTTGTCTCAGCCTGTCTGTTTGCCTTGATTTTATGCGCCTTTCTTCCTATACGTGAGTTTTTGATTTACAGTCACATATACATGCGGTTTCCTTTGTGATTTTTGCGTATACACGTGGGTTTACTTCGAGCAGTCATGTATGCCCTTGATTTTTCCATTTTGGGGAAGATAATTGGTTGCTGGGTGAATTCTAATATTTGTTGAGTCTCCTTTGGCACTGCCTGAGTCTGTTTTGACCTCTGTTTCTGACCAAAAAAAAAATTTTAGGATAAATTTTTTTTTTAAGATGGTTCTTGTCATGGCATTTTCGATTTTTTGTTTGAGATTAGTGCATTAGATTTCTTTTACCTTAGTGCTTTTCTTGAGTGCTGTTTGGGTCTGCTTGCAGAGTCTAGGGGTCGTAGAATCATTCTTTTGCTTTTTGTATCTCTTTTATTTTCAAAAAATACAAAAACATTTGCTTATCATCATGCATTGCCTTTTGCACTTTGCATTGTACTTGCACTAGATAGATTTTCTTTGGAGTACTAGTTAGGACTTCATATAGGAAATTTGCATTCATCATTTGAAGAAGAATTATGCATTTCACGTAGTAGCATACCCTATTTTCATGGATGCAATGCATTTGCATTGATTGTTAGGTGTGCATTTTACTTCATGTTGTGTCATAACACCATCAGTTGCACGATCATATCCCTTTTTGAGTAATAAAGCCAACTAAAATCAACGCTAAATAAAATGAATTACACTCTTTTATTTTCTAGGGTGCACCAAGAAGCTTAGGTTTTAGGATCTTGGAATAGTTCATTGTAAGTTAGTTCTCCAATATCACTAAACAACAACATCTAGGTGTCTGTCCAGGTGAGTGTGTGAAATCCTTAGTATAACCAGTGTTCTCAGGATCCTCCTCTCAAAAGGGAGTTAAGCACGAGGTAGTGTGAGTGGTTATTGATTGGGATGACCCCTAGTCATAACTGAGTAGCACCGAAGATATTTCTAGGATTGTATTCGTATCTGGGGGCTCTTTCAAGAGTTTCAAGCTTTGCTACCCTGCCCATACGGTCAATCCTGCTTGTGACTGTCCGCCTGAGCATTGAGTATATTGAGGTGACCTTAGTGGCCTTACCTAGGATATCGAGGGGGTACTTGTAGAGGTTATTCTGCATGTGTCATGGCCAGGTTGGGGTCAGATAGCACAGTCGCTTTATACGTTGAAGCTGAGGGCCACAATAATTGGTTACGCACCTTCGCTTGTTGTGTATGTGAGTCTCAAGCCTCTCCTAGGCGAGACATACCTGCTTCATTCGGGAGCTCACTTATCCAGCCCTTGTTTGCTTGCATTTGGATTTATATTTTATTAGTGATTACTCTATGCACGATAGTTGGCCTAGGGTTTACGTAAATAGAGAGTCTTTGCTATTTTTTTTGAGTCATTGTGGATTCGAGTGCGGTTCCTCGTCGTTCTCATTGTTTCGTAGGACTTTCGCCTTCTCCTTCTCCTCCTCCTTTGGGAGAGAGACCTAGACAGTCCAGGCGGACTATGTCACACATTAATTCACACACCATGGGAGACCATTCAGAAGATATTCCAGAACCACCTCCTCCCATTCATGTAGACGATGGGGAATTTACTCCTACTTATGATCCTTCACCCGACTTAGCTGAGTTAGGTCCTGTGATTTCTAATATAGGACCCTTGCGCGATAGACCTACTCACTCTAGGTCTAATTCCCCATTGACACGTTATTGGTATGGAATGCTGAAAGATGCCGAGACTCATTTTGAACCTGCCAGCACTAGCTATGGTAGTTATGCTACGTCTGGTTTCCCTACACATGATTTGACATTTCATGTTGAATCCAATTTTTAGCCTAGAACTATGCCTGGGGGCACTCTCATTCCTTACCATGCGGAGAGGTTTGGGAGCACTAGTCACATTGCACCTTCCATCCTAGTGGTGGAAGCTACATCATATGTCCCTCCTAGGTCTAGGGTTAGCGATCCGATTAGGATACCAGATCCGATATGAGTGACGATAGGCAGTAATACATATATTATTACTCAGGTTCCTTCATCCTCGGCCCCTAGTTCTTCAAATGTACATCCTCCACCTTATTCACATGGTTCTTCGAGCCGGTATATGGCTACGAGTCAGGTCCATACTGCGGTTACTAGGCCGATTGTGTCTCAAGTTCACATACCACCCACCATGTCGGGAGGCTATGTTCATGCTTCTAAAGGTCATCTTGCTACTTCTGGGGCTTATATCCCTACTTCCAGAACGTATCTTCCTACCTATGGAGTGTCTCATGAAGCATCGCATGCGACGACCTATGGACCTTATCAAGGGACATAGTATGGATAGGTTTCTTCACCTTATGGAGGTGGGTATCAACAACCTGCTTACTCTCCTAATTACAGCTTTGTAGTTCCCACTAGCCAGGGTCCACCATACTATGGTACTTCCATGCCACCCTATACGGGCCAGACAGGAGGAGGACACTATGGCCAAGGCCATGGTGGTAATCAACCTTATATGAACCAGGGAGCGGTCCATCGACCTCATCATCCTAGGATCCCTTTCCTTGTGACACTTAATATTCCTGACTTTTTGAGACTTACGAACGATCCTATGGCTCATGACCTAGCTTGGCCAGCTGTCCCTACCAAGATTCCTTCGGACATACCTAAGTTCGAAGGAAAACCGGGAGAGGATCCGAGCGAACACGTTACTATGTTTCACCTTTGGTGCTCTTCAAATTCGTTACATCAGGACTTAGTACGTTTGTGACTATTTCAACGCACCCTCACAGGGCCTGCTGCAAAATGGTATATAGAGTTGCCTAAGGGAGCTTTTGCTTTGTTCGACGACCTTATGATGAATTTTCTTAATCACTTCCAGCTACCAGTGCGCTATGATGTCGGTATTGAACTCTTGTTGACATTTCGGTAAAGCCACACATATTTTTTATCATATTCAAGAGTGGCGTAGACAGAAGAGATTAATCAAAGCTTTTATACTGCTGGAATTCCTTCTCGAGTGGTTCCTCAAGTCGTTATTGCCATATATAGCGAAGGATGTTTCCACATCTGGAATACAGAATGAGGAACAAGCAATATTTAGGGTGCAGGAACTGGACATGATCTATGCTCAGTCCGGTTTGTTGTATGAGATTATTCCCAATGCTCCTCATTCTAGTTTCGATCCCAAAGTCAAACCTGGACCACATGCCGATGGCATTGTGGGTTGTGCAAGTGAGAAACCTACAGATTCGGTCACAAAACAAGCTAGTAAATTTTCAATCAACCAATCTGCTTCGGGACAACTTCAGCTTCATTTCAACCCGCCCAAATGGTGAATGTACTTTCTGTGCAATTGTTGGACCAGAAGGGTAACCAACAGCCCGGACGAAATAGAAAAAAGGGTAAAAATAATAATCGAAAGGGTGGGAATAAGAATGAGAATGCTAACAGTAATGAAAAGAACGGGAGAAATGCTGGGGGGGAAAAGCAAGCGAAACGTAAAGTTAAATCCCCTTGCAAGCTATGTAAGGACAATCACCTCACTTACTTGTGCCCCCGAATTGAAGAAGCTTCGAGATTCTTAGCACAAGGCCCAGCTGTGCTAACTAACCCTTTACCGCATAACCAAAATATGAACTCGAAGTCCCATGACCAGTCTAGTGATGATGATCCACTAGAGGGTAGTGGTCGTGGGTGCATTAACATGGTCCGTGCTGCGAAATTTATGACTCGTGTGAAAGATTATGGTTCGCCACAACCCAGCCCAGGAAAAGAGCCTGATCCACCAGGATCCCCTTTACGCATTGAGAAACCTATGGATAAACCTGAGGCTGCACCTCGCATTCCTAAGGGAGTTCTTAAGCATTCAGGGCATAATCCAAATGCCCGAGCCACCCAGAATTATTCAGTTGTCAAGGATTTGGGCCATACTCCTTGTGCGATGTCTGCATTGGAAGTGCTTCAAAGTTGTCCTTCACAAAGGAAGGCATATCTTTCTGCCCTTGGTGTGAACGATGATGATTCTTCCTCTGTGATCAAATTTGAAACCGCAGGACATTAGCCTCGCTTGCCCTACTATGTGTCTCTTTTGGTACATGTACAATGTCTTGGTATGACCATCAAATGTACTGTGATGTCTTTGGCCTATTGGAAGGGTCTCGGTTCTCTTGAGCTGTCTAAATAATTGACTATGTTGACTGATTTCGATGGGAGATATTTTAGGCCGCACAGCATCCTTCCTTCCCTTAAAATCCGTTTGGGGGGAAAGACCATTGTGATAGAGGTTGAGGTGGTTGATGCGCCCCTTGACTATAATATATTGCTGGGTAGGAACTGGATGTACAGTATGAAAGCCGTTTCTTCTTCCTTGTTCTTTGTTGTATGCTTTCCACATAACGAGAAGATTGTAACGATTGATCATATGACATTCAAGAATCTGTCTGTTACCGCATCTTTGGGAGCTTCGATCCCGATCATTGAGCACTTTCAACCGGCAACTGGGAGTGTGGGTGTAGGCATGTATCCATCCCTCATGGGAAGCTTTAGTTGTCCTGCACCGATCCTCATGATAGGATCTAGTTTCGATGAGGCTTCGACTTCTACGATATCGGTGTCTTTTCGCATGAATCATATGGAAGACCCTTGGACTCTTCCTACACCGAGTACTTCGAGTGAGCTTGTTGAGACGAGCATGCCATTTCCTGCAGCTATGATAGCTTATCAAGATAATCTCAAGAGTGTTGCAGGGCCTTGTTCTTCCTCTTCGTAGACAGAGGAGGAAGACCCCTATGTGCTGCCAGCATGGGCAGTACAGTCTTCTCATGCCCACGACTGCCTTGATATGGTGTTCCCATCAGATGAAGCGATTATTGAGGCTATGTCGGGAGTTAAGCCACCATGGGAGGAACTTCATCATAGATAGTACTTCCTTCTAGCGCTTGACCGTTTGGAGCATGAGGATTATAGGGAGATTCTTAGTCAGAGAGTTGGTAGTCCTGTGGTTCCATTAAGCTCTCCTGGTCTGATGGCTGATGGAAACATGGCAAACATATCTTCAACGATTCTTATCAACATCTCTCGCAATCTTGGCACAATAGAGAATGTCTATATTGGGGCGGAATGTTCCCAAGCTGAGATTCTGGAATATACTGAACTATTTAAGGAATTTCACAATATTTTTGCTTGGTCTTACGATGAGATGCCAGGTATTGACCCTCGTATTGTCGAGCATGAGATTAAGACTTAACCCAACACTAAGCCTGTTCAACAACATTTACGTGCGGTGAACCCTAGGAAAGCACCCACCATTAAGGCAGAGATAGAGAAATTGTTGAAAGCCGGTTTCATCTATCCCATTCCCTTAACAGAGTGGGTTTCAAACCTTGTTTTGGTGGATAAGAAGAAGGGAGTGATCCACATATGCACTGATTTCCATGATTTGAATCGTTCCTATCGTAAGGATAACTTCCCCACAACATTTATAGATCAGATTTTGGATGAGTGTGTGGGGAGCAAAGTGTTCTCCTTTATGGACAGCTTTTTCGGGTATAATTAGATACAAATTAAACCTGAGGACCAACACAAGACTGCATTTATTTGTCCTTGGGGAATGTTTGCATATCGAAAAATGCCTTTCGGCCTTAAAAACGCAGGAGCTACATTTCAGCGGGTGATGACCTTGATTTTCCACGATCTCAAGTCCATTATCGAGGTATTTTTGGATGATCTCGCTGCTCATTCTTGTATGAGAATGTTTCATCCCTATCACTTGAGATTGTTATTCGAAGGATGTCGGCACTATTCAGTTAGATTAAATCCTCATAAGTACATTTTTTGCGTGAAGTCAGGTCGTTTGTTAGGATTCATCGTTTCGAAAGAGGGTATAAGAGCCGACCCTTTGAAGGTTGAGGCAATACTTCAGTTGTCTCCCTCGAAGAATATTCGTCATCTTCAGTGTTTGCAAGGCATGGCAAACTTCTTATGAATATTTGTTGTCAACTTTGCCAATTTGACTAGAGGCTTTATGCGTCTCTTGAAGAAGGATACTCCCTTTTATTGGGATGAGCAAGCCTAGGAGTCCTTCGATGCACTCAAGCGAGCCCTAGCATCAGCCCCGGTGATTAGCCCCCCAGACTATAGCCGTGATTTCTTATAATTATATGTGGCCACGTCCTTAGAGACGATTGGTATGGTCTTAGTTCAGGAGGATGAGGAGCTCCAAGAGCATGTCATATATTATCTGAGCTGAAACCTTATTGACGCAAAGATTCGTTATTCTCATGTCAAGAAGCTTGCTTTAGCTACCGTACATGTGGTTCAGCATTTGCGACATTATATTCTCCTTCGTCAGACTTTGGTTGTGGCCCATGTCAATCCATTTCAATTCGTCCTCACCCGAAGGATGATTGGGGGAAAGTATAATAAATGGATTGTCATTCTGCACGAATTTGATCTCGAGTTTGTTTCGGAAAAATCAAAGAAGTATTTAGTCTTTGTAGAACTCATATCGGATTTTCTGAGTGAGACCGAGGAGTTGGTGTGTGAAGATACGTTTGTCGATGAACACATCTTATTAATCTCTATGTTAGACTCATGGTACGGGGATATCATAATATATTTACAAACACTAAAGACCCCTACTCACCTCTCATGAGATGAATGGCGATGATTACGTCACGTCTCTAAGAACTACCTTATAATGGACAATACTTTGTACCAGCATGGGGTAGATTCCATTTTATGATGTTGTTTAACTCATGACGAGGCTGAGGTTGTGCTGAATGATTACCAAGGAGGGGCGTGTGGTGGTCATTTATCTGGGATTTCTACAGCTTAAAATATTTTGATAGCGGGTTATTTTTGGCCGTCGATCTTTAAAGATTATGTTGATGCGGTCAAGAGGTGCCACCCTTTCTAGGTGTTCACCCGTAATATGCACTCGAAACCTTTCCCGTTACATCCCATTATCACCACCGGTCCCTTCACCAAGTGGGGGCTTGATTTTATGGATTGAAACCCAGCTTCGGCTAGGGGGCACCATCATATTATAGTGGTTGTTGATTATTTCACGAAATGGGCTGAGGCTATGCCTACAGTAAAATTCGATGGTGAGACAGTCGCTCACTTTGTGTTCAACCAAATTATTACTCGGTTTGGGATTCCGAAAGAGCTTGTCACTAACCATGGCTCACACTTTCAGAACCGTATGATGGAAGAGTTGGCATCGAAGTTATGGTATAAGAAAGAACACTCCTCTTCTTACTACCCCCAACCGAATGGACAGGTAGAGGTAGTGAATAAATCACTCAAATCCATTCTCCAACAAACCATCGCACAAAGCAAGAACAATTGGGACATTATGTTATATCCTGCTTTGTGGGCATATCGAACCGCAGTTAAGACTGCCACTTGTTTTTATCCATATCAGCTTGTACATGGAGTGGAGTCGATATTTTTGCTTGAATGCGAAATTTCTTCGTTGAAGCTAGCTGTGGAACTCTTACCAGACACTTCACCTTTGGAGGAGTGCTTGGTTCACCTTGAGAAACTCGATGAGAAGCGTCGGGATGCCTTGGTGGCTCTAGAGGTTAATAAGCATCGTGTTAAGGTCCAGTACGATAGATCTGTCCATCCAAGAGTGTTTAGTGAAGGAGACTTGGTCCTTTTGTGGGATCAATCAAAAGAACCCTTCGGGGTAAGGAAATTTAATCCTATGTGGCATGGTCCTTACGTGGTCAAGCGTGTGTTAGAGAAGGGTGCCTATGAGTTAGTGGATTACGAAGGAACAGCATTGGCGGAGCCTAGGAATGGGCTCTATCTCAAAAAATACTATGCATAATATTTAGCCAAGGCTTCTTGTTGTATATTATTGTACAGCTTTGCATAGTTAGGTCTTTTTCTTATTGTGATCGGATTTGTGATTAGTTTTTGTTTCCAAGGGAATCTTCCACCTACATAGGATTCATGGATGGTGCAAGCCGTCACACTCAACACTCGGCCTCTGCTGCCTGGGTGATTTATACTCCTATGGGTCAGGTACTGTCTTCAGGAGGTGTATGTCTACGACCATCTTCCAACAATGTTGCTAAATATAGCACCATTATTGAGCTTCTATGGGATGCCATTCTACATGGCATTCTATCTCTTGAGGTACGTCTTGATTCGAAGTTAGTAGTGTCACAGCTCAATGGTTTGTACCATGTTAGAGATCCGATGTTATTGAGATTGTTACGTGTGAGATTGTTAGAATGGCAATTTGACCATATAACATATATACACATTCCAAGAAATAATAATCATAGTTGCTGACTCATATGCTAACTACGTGTTAGATTGGCATTTGTTTCATTCATAAAAATTTAATCACAAACACAATTTTTACACATGTAAATAAATAAATCGATCACCATAAAAAAATTTATACATCAAAAATGTGATAATACATAGTGTCATGATACAAAATTGGGGCTTTTTAAGCCACCATCATACAATACACGGTCGTACAAAATGTATACACTCCCAGGTGTCTAATCCTGTGGAGGAGGAGGAGGGTTGTGATCATGGAACGTCACTACGGCTCTAGCTAGCCATCGAAATAAACACACCCATGCGCGTGGTACACCCACCACCTACCGCTGCATGGCCTCAGGTAAGTCCTCGATTTGCACCATGGGAACTCTATGAGTCAGTCTCAAAACGTTGGTATGAATGCTCTAGAGCATTCGCTCCACATCCACACCCATGATGTCATCTCCTCTTCCCCTCCGTCTATGACGAGGGAAGCCCTTTGGCTGTCGTGGTCCCACATCTGCACACAAATGGTAGATGTCACTATGTGTTGTCGCATAAAAACATGTCTTTTTGCTTCCATAAAATCATGAAAATACAAAAAAATTAAATAACTCAAAAAATTTAAAAAAGAGCGAGGGTCCAGATTCGTTACCTATATCACCATATGTTGATCCTGGTGGCAATGGCATGTCTGGATCCCCCCAGAAATCTATCCCTGCATAGGGGTAGTCATCAATGGAAACTATCTGTCGTCACCACCATGGAATGAAGTCAGCTGGATATGGGATGGCCACCCTACCACCCCCCAATTTGCACATTGCATTTTCTCAACGCCGTTGGGTCGGATCTCGAACCCCGTGGAGAGGAACATCCACTCTAGGGCTCAATCCTGGAACACGCTCGAAGAAAAACGTGCTCAAGATACTACTGAACCCAAATTTTCGTACCCTGCCTGCCTTACACTCACTGAGCTGATGTTTCATGTTGCTCAGTAGCGTAGTACTCTAGTCATAGATTGTGGGTCTCATGCACTCCACTGCATAGAACATCAAAGGCCGCGAGGCCTGGTGGAGTGATTCTAAACCGACTATCCTGCCCAATGTCAATAGTATGGCCTTTAGGCCCAGCACCTGTATAGCATTGGTAAGGACTTGACTCCCCACTTTCTCGGTGTCTGGATAGCAGTACACTGCAATGTACTCGTCGATAGTCAGGCCACCCCCTGGCCCACCTCAGGAACGAAGGTTCACCACCTCCCCTTGTCTAGAAATACCTGTGATAAAGTATATGTCCTCCACCTCTACAGTGAGGGACATCCCATCAATACGGAAGGACTCTGAGTCTGGATCCCAATACTCTACGAGCATCTGTAGTAGTCTTGGTTTGGCCCTCAAACCACTAAGACACCAAAACTTGTAGAGTCCACATAAACAAAGAGCTTCTTGAGCCATTAAGTCAGCCCTTATTGCTTCCTCTACTTCACCATGTTTGTGCTCTCTCCACTCTAGTACCATCCTGCAAAAGAAATTGAAAATTTGCACATTAGTTTAGTTGAAAATCATATGCGCAGCCTCATACGTGACTGTTTTGAAAACAGCCGTGTATGTACGTGGGTTTGAGGTCCTTTTTTGTGTATATCAAACCGTATATGCAGAAAAAGTCTCGATTTCTATGTGGGCCACAGCGCTCATTTTGGGATGGCCAAAAAAATTCATTTGACCATGAAAATCTATGAAAATTATGTCAAAATGTAAGAGGAGAGCATGAGTAAATACCTAGAAGAAACGGTGGTGAATTCTGCCAGCTAGATCTCCTGGAATTTGCAGTTGAAAATCAGAGCTCAAATGGGTAAAATTTTCAAATGATTTATATTTTTTACTATTTATAGAAAAAATTTCAAATATTTGAAAATTTTTACCCCCTTTCCTATAGTTTTGACATTTTCTAACCATTTTGGACCATTTTTGACATAATTGGTGTTGTAGAAGACATTTTTCAGTGTCGTTTTAGCCATTGGATTGACCCGTTCATGCCGATCTCAGGTATCATGACTAAACTGGCATATAGGTTAGGTTTCACCACCGTTTCCATTTTACATGACCTTGTGACCATATCACCATGACCTTAGGTACGAACCCACTCTATTATGTCACAGAACCTTCTTGCTACTTTAGAAGTGGCATGATACCAGTGGTAGAGCTTCACCTTACATGGGTACCCTAGTTAGCACCTTATTTGCATTTGGTACCCATGCCGATGGTTTCTCCTTCAGTGTGTGGGAGTCCATTGTATAGTATTGCCATGACATTTTGCAAGAGCCTCATACTCCTCTTGATCTTATGTTGGCCTATTTCCCTCAGGACTGCCTCATGTCAAGTTGTGAATGCATTATCATGAGATTTTCCTACCTTATTGAGCTTTATGTCGGCTCCCCTGACATTGCGTTTCAGCCATATAGCCCAAGCTTGTCTCATGTCTAGCCATGCAGAGCCATTTTTTTTTTATCCTTCGCAGCTTGATTCCCTTTTTACCGAGAGGGGATTTTCCCCCGAGTGTCGATATCCTACACATGTATCCTTGCATTTAGAATAGGTATGTTCCACTACTTGGAACTAGTTTGTTTACCCTTATGACACTCGTCTCCTCCTAGTTTGTAACTATAAAGCTAGTTTATTCTTTTTTCAAGATTTTCAAATAACTGAAAAAGTCCAAAAAAATCAAAAAACCAAAAAGCCGGACAAGGAAAGATGTTGTCTTTGGCAACTGTCAAGTCGTGTCTCCTTTGAGCAGAGCACTGTATATCACATCCATTGGTTGGGTTATAGTTTGAATTTAGGAGTTGTACTCATTTATCTAAGTTTATCTCCACCAACTGGTTAAGCTTCCAGTCCCTATGGAGCCTCTGTTGATGCCTCCTGTGTCACAGAGATGTCCCAGTTTGTATATCGAGTCTATGTTGCCTTCATTTAGTCACCATACGTCATTATGCTCTTGTTCAAAGGAAGTTGAAACCTGAGTCGGCCATTCCTTAGTTATCTTGACTTTGTATGTTGGCCATTCCCGGTACAGTTTCTGGTTCGTGCACTTTATGATCGAGTCCTTCCACATTATACAGCTTTGCTGAGTACCTCATGTTGGATGATGGGGGATGCCTTAATGCCCTCCTTCCAGCGGATTTCATCCCATCGAATTCAGATCATTTATTCTGGGATTGGAGTCTAGAGTCATTTTTTAGTGCCTTGAGACTTGCAGTTATCAGTGGCAGGTTCTCTCGCCATCGACAGTTTCTTGGGAATACATCAATGTCCCCTAATCGATGGATCCTTTCAAGTGTTCAACCTCAACACATTTATTCACACTTATTAGTTTGCACTCTAGTACCTTGATTCCCATTTTCATTATCGGTGGGTGATCTCGCGTTTGTTAACGGTATACATTAATGACCGGTAATCAGACGATGGACTACTATGTTTGACCTCGACACCTCTATTTGCATAGTAGGACATGTACTCATAGCGGTTTGTGTAGAAGACCTTCCATATTGGTGGAATCTCTTATATGCTACCTCCTTGATTGTGCCAGTGTTCATGAGATTTCAGCTCTCGTGACTTGATTCCAGTGTATGTCAGATATTTCTAGCCACTATGGAGATCTTGATCTATTATATATCTTTAGCCATTTTGGAGATCATGGTCCTTGGTATATCTTCATTATGGAGATTCTGATCTATGTATATTGTACATGGTGATGACCACATATGTGATATCATGTATCATGCCTATTCATGGCCATTGTACTCTTATGTATCTAGGACTGCTATATGTACTTGCAGTTATATGTAGAGTTGTATTATTGTACTATGGTGATTAGGTGGCTGGTATTCCATTTGGGATCCTTCATTACTCCACTTCTGGGATGGACTTTTAATGTATTTCGGCCATCGTATGACCCCTCTGGCCTCACACATTAGGGGGCATCTGTTATAGCGTATTTCACCACTCTAGGTGAATCACACTTTGTATGGCCTTCCCCTGTCCCGCTGCAGACTCCTTAGACCCTATGGACAACTTTTTGTCCTTTGATGTTTCCTTAATCATCCCTAAAAAAACATGAAAAATTCTATACGTGACTTTTAAACATATAAGCGCGTACATACGCGGGTTTGACCACTAAAACCACGTACATTGGGATGTGTGCATAATCCAAATTCTTTTGGAGTTTTCCTTGACATGGATCCGAATCATTTGACTCTTGGACTTCCCTATGCCTTGAGATCGCTCGGATTTGACCTTTCATTACCCCTTTGAAAAGCTATATAAGGAACCCCTTGGTACATTGAAGGCATATGAGAGAATTGAGAGCAATGAAACTATAGTCCATTGTTGCCGATACTTATGCTTGAGTCTGCATCCCTTTGTCCCTTGGAGCACTTTTGTGTTCTTCCCAAGCTTGCCTTTTTCTTGTGAGCTTGCTATCGAGAGATGGAGGATTGAAGTGGTGGAGGCCCAAGTGGGGGATTCAGTTTCTCCGGTTTGCGGATGTTCCATCAGAGGTTGTATCTTGTAATCTCTGATTTATATTAATAGAAATATCTTTTCCTATCCAATAATGTGTGTTTGAATGAATATGTTCTCCATTGGATAATGTCAAATGCTTATACATTATTGATTATATATGCTAGAATAGATCTAACACCATGATATAGAGAATGCTTGTATTGTTTACTTGTTGTTGAGGAAGTAACAGATCAATTCAAGCTGAAGATTGGAAAGCTCAATGGGGATCTACTTCAACCATCCGGAATAAGGTATGAGGTCTGATCCTTTAGTGTTAGACATTTTATTTCTATTGCATATTGGGAAAGATTGATTTATGGAGTCAAGCTGTCTGTTGTGGTACCCCAAGCCATAGGAATTTCTCTCCGTAACACTCACCTTAGGTGCTATAAGCTACTTGCATGTTGGAACTGGCTCGGGGGGATCCCAATTGAAACTAGGAATGGTTCTGGGTCATGGTTGGGTGGAACGTGGTAGTTCCCAAGTGATTCGGTTATCTAATATAGAGGTTATATCTTCCTATGAATTGTTAATACTGTTTATTTGAGTATGCAGTTTTCAGCCATTAAAGGAGCTTAAATTTACGGGTATGAGATCCTGTACTGCCTATTTCATTTTCTAGAATAAATGCTGGATAAATTAGGAAAATGATTACATCATAGATTCTAACCCTATGTGTTTGTTTTCTGTTTTAAATCTTCTAGGGTTTACATTTTGAATTATAACCCTAGGATGTAATTTATTTCCTATGCTAGATTTATCCATGGTTTGTTCATCTAGTTCACTTTTGTAAATTTAATTCATGTATAAATATCCATCAAGGGTTTCGCACTTTAGTTTTACTTTTGTATTATATTTTACTATTTCAAAATGTGCTTCCTGCAAACTAGGTTTTATTTCAAATCTATTACATAGTTGTTCTTGGTCCTACATACTCTACTGACATATTTCATTTGTTAGCAGAGCCATGTTTATTTAAATACTAGTTTAGAGATAAAGCTTCATTTAAAACTTAGATTAGCATTATCTAATTATAATAAACAATAAACTAACCAGTATACTATTGGTAAATATATATATATTAACAATTATAAAATCTAAATCTAAATCCAAGCTACCAATACATTAATTACGACTTAATACAAATTATGAATATCCCATACTAAATTTATGTTAAGAATCAATGAAGACCTTTCAAGGTATGTACAAATAAACCTCCTACCATTAACCAAATCTTTTCCATTAACTAAGTATTACCTTAAAACTAATTAATAGACCAAGTAAATCAAAACCCTATATGGCACATGATTTATAAATAATTATACTAGTACTTTTTACAAAATCTTAAACAATAATACCATTGCAACCGTTATAAACCTTGGCATAAATATACAAATTCAATCAATCTAAAATATTATAATTATGCATAATAAGAATCGCACCCATAAGTTACAAGGCCCAAATAAAAACCACATTATTATTTCATACACAGAAATCATATGATAACCAAGCATTTGCATTGAGGTTGGAGGAACGAATCATGTAGACACCCATTTGCCAATTCACATACATAAAATATGATGCCATTTACATTAAAAAACACCGTAACATTGACATGCAGTAATCAATTTACATCAACCATATAACAAATAACCAATGCATCATTACAATATTAAATTAAGAATTATGTAAGCGCAACAGGTTGTAGGATCGAATCTTATGGACTCTCAGAATGCCCAAATCGCAACTATTGCAAATAATAAACCCTCAACACCATAAATGACCTAGGGTAGACTCCTGTAGGTTCCTAAATATTTTGTAAAGCCACGTTGTATCAATTACACACAGGCTATAAACACAACTTAAATCATTACACAGTGGTATTAATACCTTTACAAATCCTTACGATGTAAATCGATGGCCATGACCCATATTTAAAATTCATAGTAAATTAAATAAACTACTCTATGCCATGTCAATGAATCACTAACAACAACGATCTGCCACATAGGGTTTACCCCCACAGAATTCATGAATATTTCATTTACACATTAAAACACCAACTGTAAGTCTAAATCTTTTCATTATCACAGCCACAATGGTGGGTGACAACGCCATTCACGACATGGCCCCAAAATCCATCAACGCTGACTATTTAAAATTATCCAAGTAACTAATACAACCAACTTAGGAAAATGCCACATAGAACAAATAAATAGTAAACCAGAGAATGAAACGCTACAATGTAGTAAACATCAAATGCAACACAAAATTCATATACACAGTAAATTGAAACCAAAATCAAGATACATAGTCCTTCCTTTGGCCATTGTACCATTGCAAGCAATGGTTCTGCCACTATTTAAATAATATAAATCAAAACCCAGGAATTTACAAATTACACATAGAGCCTATCAAAGGAACCAAGTTTCTCTTCACAGATAAAACCATCATTTAAATTACATTCCATTACATTTTAACTCAGTCCTGAAATCCATTGAAAACCCCACTGTCAAACCCCAAAATGAAACACATCCTCTGAAACCAGAACTCAAGCAAACCCCAACCAGTGACAAGATAAAACTCAGTCTCAACCATGAAAGCCAAGAGAGGACAAGCATAAACTTGTTAACAGGATTACCATAAAGGAATGGCCTTGTCACGGCTTGTATGCAAAGCTACGAACCATGCCTCTCCTCGGCATCCCTGTAACCTACAACCACAACAAGACAATGTTAGTGAGAAGTATGAAATCATGGAGTAAGCTACCAAAACATAAAGAATGTTGTAAAAACCACAATGTTTCCATACTTGTCATCCAAATGAAAGTCGCATTCACCACACTGCATAGGAGCTAAGGGTAAGCAGTGAGCTGCCAAATGACCAAGCCCATCATGAGCCAAACACTAAGTCTAGGCTACCACACACTCCCATGCACATTAATGGCACCATCCTGTTGGCCATTATCAAAACCCAAACCCAATTCCCTATAGTTCACATGCGTTGCATGATCGAATGCTTCCATGGTATGCAAAGTCTTAAACCCCAATGTGCAATGGTTTAAACTATGATATATTTTCACCACCCCAAATGGATATAAGGTCAACATTTAACATATGTATCGCATAAACTTAGGCTCTAAGCCTTAGAATGAAAGCTCATCGAGCTCCTTAGGCTCCAAGCCTCGATCCATTGCATATGAGTTATGCCATCGTAATTTTTTTATTTATAAAACCAAGAATTGGTCACTAACCCATTTTATCAACCCGTTAAGAGTAAAAAATATGTTAGTACTTTAAATAAAATAAACATGTAATACAAATAGACTAGGGTATGAACAATAGATAATACTTACCCCAAGAAATTTAAATTCCATTAAAATTACCAAGTCGTGTCATGCAATGATAGGTGTGGTATTGACATTGTCAATACTACAAGTCTCTAAAGAACAGTAATAAAAAAACCAATAGGCATCATTAGCAGCAAGTATGAACACTAGTGACCAAGTGTTCGATTTTCCGTAACAAGTTTACCATCGCTAAGAACACCTGCACATAACCAAGTTAAGAATGCTTTAGTTCAATAGAACTAAGTAAGCCCTCTAGATGAGTAAATACTTTTACCTCATAGGCAGTACATGGGAGAACCAGTCCCGCCACTCCACCCGCTTTGGTTCCAGAAAGAAAGTTAAGTTAGAACTAGGTATACAACATAAGCACATGAAAAATAGAAAAGGAGCCTATCATCAAAGTATTTAATACACAACCATGCGTAACCATAAGGATAGCTTAAGTAAACAACATTTTGACACTATAAGTGAAAATAGTAAACACAGTAACAATCATAATTGAAGTAAGGAAGTAGAACGTAAGAACAACTTACAACAATTCAACAGTACGATAGAGTACGACACATTCTGCAAGTTCAATAATGTCTAGAATAGGTGGTGTTTAACTAGCCTAATAATTTTTTATTTTTTTTCAATTTTTGGGGACATTGCAAGTCGTATCAGAGCCCAGTTTCAACACTAAGAGACCAATGGGCATACCAAACATTCACTGCAAAGAAAATAAGTATGTTTGTAAATATGGTTAACTAACAGAAATTTTTCCTGTGATTTAAAATTTGCAATTTACAGGGAAATTTTTTAGAATAGTTTAGATCATGAACACTGAAAAATATGACAACCGTCAAGGGAAGATGAACACCCCCACCTAGGAAGAAAAACTGGTGGTGGAACTGAATTCTAAGATTTTGAATACCATACATAGTCTTCAAGCATAATTGCACAATTTCAGAGAAGATAGTATGAATGAGAGGAAGGAACAATAAGCCATAAATGAAGCATTACTGAGAAATATGACAAGAGGAAGACCGTAGGGGAAACCCACTCATTCCACAAACAAGTTCAAAAGGGAGCCTTACCATAAACGGCCCAGTAGCCCAAGAAAAGAAGAAAAAGAGGAACGTATCCCTGAAGCTCCAGAAGGAGATCATCACAACCCTTCCAGTGATGAATCTCTTTCTACATGCAGGAAGAGACAAAGAAATGATGATAACCTACAGGGGGAGTTCAAAAAATAAAGAGATCCAATCTATAAAGGTGAAGTACACACGAGAGAGAAAGATGAAGAATGGTTGTTGGGTATGAGAAAATATTTTCGAGTTCATAACTACTCAAGCGAGATGAAGGCTCAACTTGCCATCTATAACTTAAATGGAAAAGCAACAAGATGGTGGAGAGATCTAAAACACACCAAGAAATATGAGCTAAGGAAGATATGCTGGAGTAAATTCTGCAAAATCTTTCAAGAAAAATATATGTCAAAAAGGTTCTTCAACAAAAAAGTGAAAGAGTTTCATGAGCTACGTATGGGATTCATGACTATGGATGCTTTTATCAACAGATTTTCTAGATCTGTTACATTATGTACTATACATCAAGGATGAAAAGGTAAAAATATAACATTTTTTAGGATGTCTTCCTCCCGAATTTCGGGAAAGGATTGAGTTTGACATGCCTAAAACCTTGGACACCACATTGCACAAAGATAGGCTCTGCTATGAGCATAGACAACTAAGGGAAGAGAACATGAACAGAAACAAAGACAAATCTAGGAACTTCTCTCATAACTACAAACTAGGGTTTAACCCACCCCTGTACAGGAAACAAAACAACTGTTTTTCTACAAACAAGAACTTCAACAAATCAAGTACGGAACCATACGTACCAACCACAAATGCTAAAAAGCGAGTAACAGCTGGGGGAGCCAATGCTACCCTGATACAGATCAAATACTGGAAGTGCAACAAGCCTCATTATGTCCAAGATTGTAAGAACAAGACCAATGGGGTCTTGTACAACTTACAAGAAGAACCTACCATAGAGAACATAGTTGGAACCCCACGGATTTATGCAACTTTGGATGGTCAACATGCAGACCATCAAGCTAGCATGGTTGAGATAGAAGGTAATATATTGAACACTTCTATTTAAATACTTATTGACCCCGGTGCTTTCCAGAGCTATGTTTCGCATAAAATGATTGATTATTGCAAACTAGGAAAAGTAAAACATGATAAACCTTGGATGGTTCAGTTAGCCACTGGTACAAAATGGAAAGTTTCATAAAGAGTTAAAGATTGTGAAGTAAACTTGAATGGTTTTCCTACGAATTTAAACCTGAATATCCTACCCTTAGGATCATACGATATACTTATCGGCATGGACTGGTTGGAAAAAACCATGTCATCCTCGATTGCTTACACAAGTCAATCTTGTGTACATATAGCCAAGGGAACCAAGTGAAGGTTTAGGGCATTCCAAAGAAAGTATCTATAAGGAAAATATTTGCCTTACAAGAAAATAAATGTGTTAGGAAAGGCTGCAAGTTGTTTACAGTAAAAATTTGAGACATAGATTCTAAGAAAGAGCAGTGAATAGAGGAATTTCCCTTTCCCGTTCTTGTAGAATTTAAGGACGTGTTTCCCGAGAAAATCCCTAGATTACCTCTGAAACGAGACCGAGAATTTTCCATCGCACTGACACCAAGATCAGTTTTAACTTCCAAAGCCCCTTACCACATGAGTGCACCTGAGTTGTTGGAACTCAAACTGCAATTGGAGGAATTGATAGAAAATGGTATATCTAACCAATTTTGTCCCCTTGAGGAGCATCAATATTGTTCATCAAGAAAAAGGATGGTACGATGCGTATCTGCATCGATTTCCGTCGGTTGAATAAAATGAATATCAATAACTGATACCCACTCCCTAGGATCAATGACTTGTTCGATTAGGTAGGGGGAGACAAAATATTTTCAATGATTGACCTGTGATCTGGGTACCATCAGGTACGGATTCGCAACGAGGACATTCACAAAACTGCCTTTTGTGTAAGGTATGGGCACTACAATTTTGTATTAATTCCGTTCGGGTTGACCTATGCACACGCGAACTTCATGTGTATGATGAACAATATATTAAACAATTATCTGGATAAGTTTTCTTTGGTCTTTATATACAACATCCTAGTTTATTCTAAGAATAAAGAGGAACATGAAGAACACCTTCGCATAGTACTACGAGTGTTATGAGAACACCAACTTTACACCAAGTTTAGTAAATGTGATTTTTACAAACCACAGATACAGTACTTGGGTCACATTATCTTCAAGACAGGGATAGTTGTGGAAACATAAAATATTAGAGCCATAGAATACAGGACTACCCCTACTAGTGTAAATGACATTAGGTCCTGTTTGGGATTAGCCGAATATTATCGAAAGTTCATTGAGAACTTATTGAGAATTTCTTTCCCCATGATTTCTTTGCAAAAGAATGCAAATAAGTTCTTATGGATGACCAAGTGCGAGGAAATTTTTCAGAAGCTTAAGCAGCTTTTGATGACCACACTGATACTATGAATTGCAGATCCCGATGGGGATTTCATTGTTTGCATGAATACAAGCAAGGAAGGACTTGGAGGAGTCCTCTTGTAGAATGAGCATGCGATCTATTATGAATCCCAAAAGTTAAAAGAGCATGAGCAGAACTGCCCCACGTACGATCTTGAGTTAGAGGCCATCATCCACTCTTTGAAAATGTGGAGGAACTACCTCATGGGAAGGAAGTTCCTTCTAAATACAGACAACATGAGTCTGAAGTACTTATTTGATCAAACATATTTGAATGCAAGGCAAGAAATATGGTTGGATTACCTTAGCGAAAACCATTTTGAGCTAAATCATATTAAGGGCAAATAGAACAAGGTTGTTGATGCTTTGAGCGGATGAAATCATATGATATATGAGGTGAATTTAAGTCAAACCAATGAAGATTTTCATGAGAGGATTAGAACGGCCAACAGAGTTGACCCTTTCTATGTAGAAATGCTCAAGAAACTCCAATAGGACAGGTTGTTTAAACAAAAAAAAGAGTACAAGGTAGACAAATCGGGACTGCTATGGTCCAAGGAGAGATTGTACATTCTAGATGGAGGGGACATTTGGTCCAGCATCGTCACAGAATTTAATCGGGAACCCTACTCAGGGCACCCGAGATATCAAAAGATGACATCCATCATCAATAGACACTTTTTCTGGTTTAAGTTAAAGGCCAACATTATGATGTTGATTGCAAAATGTCAAGAATGTCAGCTAGTAAAAGCTGAGCATCAACACCCTTCGGGATTGCTACAGTCATTACCCATTCCAGAATGGAAGTTGCAGGTCATTGGTATGTATTTTATCACCAGTATACTGAAAAGTAAAAATCAAATGATTCTATTTTTGTATTAATTAACAAGTTTTCAAAAGTAGCACACTTCATTCCTATAAAGTCGACCTACAAGGAAGTGAACATTTCCGATATCTTGTTGGAAGATATATTTAGATTGCATGGGATACCCAAGGAAATCATATAGGATAGAGATGCTAAGATTATGGGAAAATTTTGGAGATCTTTATTTTTTGGATTAGAAATGAAGATGAACTTTAGCACTGCTTATCACCCGTAGACAGACATGCAGATAGAAAGAGTAAACTAGATTGTTGAGGACATGGTTAGGATGTATGTCATGAAAAAACCCACTAAGTGGGAAGACTACCTGCATCTTGCATAGTTTGTGTAGAACAATAGTTATCAGGCCTCCTCCAAGATGAGTCCCTTTGAGGTACTCTATGGATGGAAGTGTAGAACACCGGTTACTTGGGATAGCCCAGTGGGTTGGCTCATGTTAGGGCTTGATTTATTAATGGACTTGGAACACTTGGTTACCAAGGTCCAGGTAAACCGTAAAGAAGCACAAGACTGGTAGAAAAGTTACATGGATCAGAAAAGGAAAGATAAATATTATGAAATAGGTTGCCCTATCTACTTGAAAGTAAAAGAAAAATGAAGCTCGTTTTTCTTGGGAAGGCGTGGTAAGTTAGCACCTAGGTTTTGTGGAACTTTTGAAATATTGGCCAAGAAAGGACCAGTGGAATACGAACTAGCAATACTAGCACGCATAAAAATCCATAATGTTTTCCATGCATCATTATTAAATAAATCTGTTTATGATACTAAACATGTAGTTGATTGGTCCTTATTACGGGTGGAACCTGAAGGGGATTTTTCCCCTAAACCTATTCATATATTGGACAAAAGAGAGGTGCAGCTCAGGAAGAGCACCATAGTCCAGTTGAAACTTCAATGGAATCACTTTGAAGCCAATGAGGCTACTTGGGAGAATGAAGCCACCATGAGAAAGGCTTACCCCACCTAGTTTCATGATGTCATTTTGAGTCCCTAGAACACTAAGGACAGTGTTGTTCTAAGCAGGGAGGGATGTAATATCTCGAATTTTGGACCTAACACTTATAGGAATGAGCCTATTGATTATGATGTTATATTGATGTTTATTTTAATATATTGGGTCGAAGAGCCCACTGCATATGAATATGATTATTTGTTTTATAGATTGGACATAAGCCAATTGTTGATGATATATATATATATATGCTTGTTTGTGTTGGGCATGGACCCGGAAGCACATGATTGATGGGATGTTTTGTGTTAATTGAGGAGCTCTCGAGAACATGAGTATTTAATATTATGTTGAGCAAGAATATCCAGAGCACATGAGTATTATATTTGTGTTGAGCATGCAACTATGGAACACATGGAAAGATAAGTTGGAAGTGTTGGCATAAGCATTGGAGCCTTCCATGTTGATGTTGAGCATAAGCTCTGGAACATCAAATCCTTGGCCATTGTATCCCTAGGTGTATCATACAAATACATCCTAGCATTAGTGTTGAGCAAAGAGCTCTGGAATAGCACTAAGTTTGTAACTCCCTATTTTTTAGCATTAAGTATGGGCTCTGGTAAGCGCTAGGATTTATTGAAAAGAATTAATGATTCCCAAGTGAAAATGACTCGAGAAAAAATATTCATCTCATCAAACTTATTTATAAGTGATTAAATGAAATTTTGAATTTCTTTATTCTCATCAAGTACTGAAGAACTACCATGTTATACGAGGGACTCCAATATGCAAGCATGTTTAGAGTTTCCTATCCTAGTAGACCTAACCATCTACCTGATGACCTTAATGAAGAAAGTGTCGTAAGTCTAAGGATCACAATATGTGATGCCCCAAGACAAATGTTAAAAAAATGTTATATTATTACGTATTTTATACATGGTATGATTAAATATTAAATATAGTAATAATAATAATAATCTAAGAAAGAAGGAAAAGTTCCATCTATTACTATTATTACTAAGATAAAAATTATCGATGCCTGATATGCAAAACTAGGCCAGCCTCACCTTAGGTGCTCTAAGCTACTTGCATGTTGGAACTAGCTCAGGGGGATCCTAATTGAAACCAAGAATGGTTCTGGGGCATGGTTGGGTGGAACGTGGTAGTTCCTAAGTGATTCGGTTATCTAATATAGAGGTCAGAACTGCCTATGAATTGCTAATACTAGTTATTTGAGTGTGTAGGTTTTAGCCATTAAAGGAGCTTAAATTTACAGGTATGAGATCCTAGACTGCCTATTTCATTTTCTAGAATAAATGTGGGATAAATTAGGAAAATGATTACATCATAGATTTGAACCCTATGTGTTTGTTTTCTATTTTAAATATTCTAGGATTTACATTTTAAATTATAACCCTATGCTGTAATTTATTTCCTATGCTAGATTTATCTAGGGTTTGTTCATCTAGTTCACTTTTGTAAATTTAATTCATGTATAAATATCCATCAAGGGTTTTGCACTTTAGTTTTGCTTCTGTATTATGTTTTACTGTTTCAAAATGTGCTTCCTGCAAACTAGGTTTTATTTCAGATCTATTACATAGTTGTTCTTGGGCCTATATACTCTACTAACAAATTTCATTTGTCAACAAAGCCATGTTTATTTAAATACTAGTTCAGATCTAAAGCTTCATTTAAAACCTAGATTAGCATTATCTAATTATAATAAACAGTAAACTAACCAGTATACTATTGGTGTATATATATATATATATATATATATATATATATATATATATATTAACAGTTATAAAATAGAAATATAAATCCAAGATACCAACACATTAATTACGACTTAATACAAATTATGAATATCCCATACCAAATTTATGTTAAGAATCAACAAAGACCTTTCAAGGTATGTATAAATAAACCTCCTGCCATTAACCAAGTCTTTTTCATTAACTAAGTATTACCTTAAAACTAATTAACAGACCAAGTAAATCTAAAACCTATATGTTCCACGATTTATAAATAATTATACTAGTACTTTTTACAAAATCATAAACAATAATGCAATTGCCAACGTTATAAGCCTTGGCATAAATATACAAATTCAATCCATCTAAAATATTATAATTATGCATAATAAGAATTGCACCCATAAGTTACAAGGCCCAAATAAAAACCACATTATTATTTCATACACATAAATCATATGATAACCAAGCATTTGCTTTGAGGTCACCGGAACGAATCCTGTAGACACCCATTTGCCAATTCGCTTACATAAAATATGTTTCCCTTTACATTAAAAACCACCGTAACATTAACACACACTAATAAATTTATAGCAACCATATAACAAATAACCAACACATCATTACCATATTAAATTAAGTATTATGTAAGTGCAATGAGGTCACAAGATCAAATCCTATGGACTCTAAGAATGCCCAAATTGCAACCATTTCAAATAATAAATGCTCAACATCGTAAAAGACCGAGGGTCAACTCCTGTAGGTTCCTAAATATTTTATAAAGCCACAGTGTATCAACTAGAAACAGGCTGTACAACCAATTTAAATCATTACACAGTGGTCATAAGACCTTTACAAATCCTTACGCTGTAAATCCATGGCCATAGCCCATATTTAAACTTCATAGTAAATTAAATAAACTACTTTATGCCTTGTCAACGAATCACTAATAGCAATAATCTGCTACACAAGGTTTACACCCACGACCTTCCTTAATATTTCATTTACACATTAAAAACACCAACTGTAAGTCTGGATCATTTCATTATCATAGCCACACTGGTGGTTTCCAACGCCATTCACGACGTGGCCCCAAAAGTCATCAACGGTGACTTTTTAAAATCATCCAAGTAACTAATACAACCAACGTAGGTGAATGCCACATAGAACACATAAACATTAAACCAGAGAATGAAATGCTACAGTGTATTAAACATCAACCACAACAAAAATTCTTACACATAGTAAATTGAAACCAAAATCAAGATACGTAGTCGTTCCTTTGGCCATTGCACCATTGCAAGCAATGGTGCTGCCACTGTTTACATAACATAAATCAAAACCATGAATTTACATTAGAGGAATTTTGAGGTCTAAAATGGGCCTCCTAAGAAAAATAATAAAATAATAGTCAAAATAATAAAATAATAGTAAAAATAATAAAATAATATTTATTAATTTTAGAGGAAAAAAGAAAAAAACTACATTTTGTGTTCATATTTTCCACATACCTCCCTATGTTTTTACTCAAATTTCAATTGAGAGAGAGCTCATTGGATGTGGAATTTGATTCTGCATCCAACGAGTATCCACACTGCATACTTTTGACGGACACCACTACCCCAAAAACAAGAAATATCTGAAAAAATGTGATGATGACATCATCATCACATTTTTTCAGGTATTTCTTGTTTTTGGGGTAGCAAGGTCTATAAAACATATGCAATGTGGGTAATCATTGGATGCAGAATCAAATTCTGCATCCAACGAGCTCTATTGATCGAAATTTGAGTAAAAACACAGGGAGATATGTCGAAAATACGAACAAAAAAAGTAGTTTTTTTAGGAAAATTATGTTAATTCAACCATTATGGTTGACTCATTTTATTGGAATTCTATTGGTTCTTGAATTCCAACTCACAAGAACTTATTGTTGGCACGTTTTCTTATAAGGCCCATTTTAGACCCCAAATTTCCTCTAATGAAATTACACACAGAGACTGTCAAAGGTACCAAGTTTCTCTTCACGACTAAAATAATCATTTAAATTACATTCCATTACATTTTAACTCATTCTTGAAAGACATCGAAAACCCCACTGTCAAACCCAAAGATGAAATGCATCCTCTGAAACCATAAGTCAAGAAAACTCTAACCAATGACGAGATAAAACTCAGTCTCAACCATGAAATCCAAGAGAGGAAAAGTATAAACTTGTTAACATGATTACTCTAAAGGAATGGCCTTGTCACATATTGTATGGAAAGCTACGAACCATGCCTCTCCTCAGCATGCATGTAACCTGCAACCACAACAAGACAATGTTAATGAGAAGTATGAAATCATGGAGTAAGCTACCAACACACAATGAATGTTGTAAAAACCACAATGTTGCCATACCTGTCATCCAAACGGAAGTCACATTCACCACACTATGCAGGAACCAAGGGTAAGAAGGAGTTGTGAAATGACCAAGCCCATCCTGAGCCAAGCCCTAAGTCTGGGCTGCCACACACTCCAAGGCACATTAATGGTGCTAGCTTCTTGGCCATTATCAAAACCCAAACCTACTTCCCTATAGTTCACATGCGTTCAATTATCGAATGCCTCCATGGTCTTCAAAGTCTTAAACCCCAATGTGCAATGGTTTAAACTATGATATATATTCACCACCCCAAATGGATACAAGGTCAATATTTAACATATGCATGCGTAACCTTAGGCTCTAAGCCTTAGAATCAAAGCTCATCGAGCTCCCTAGGATCCAAGCATAGGTCCATGGCATATGAGTTATTCCATGGTAATTTTGTTATTTATAAAACCAAGAATTAGTCATTAACCCAAGTTATAAACTTGTTAAGACTAAAATTATATGTTAGTACTTTAAATAAAATAAACATATAATACAAATAGACTAGGGTATGAAAAATTCATAATAATTATCCCAAGAACTTTAAATTCTATTAAAATTACGAAGTCGTGTCATGCAATGATAGGTGTGGTATTGAGTTTGTAAAGAATAGTAATAAACAACCAATAGGTGTCACTAGCAACAAGTATGAACGCTAGTGACCAAACGTTCAGTTTTATGTAACAAGTTTACTGTCGCTAAGAACTCTTGCACATAACCAAGTTAAGAATGCTTTAGTTCAATAGAACTAAGTAAGCCCACTAGATGAGTAACGAATTTTACCTCACAGGCAGTACATGGGAGAACTAGTCTCGCCACTGCACCCACTTTGGTTCCAGAAACAAAGTTAAGTTAGAACCAGGTATACAACATAAGCACATGAAAAATAACAAAGAATTCTATCATCAAATTATTTAATACACATCCATGCATAACCAGAAGAATATCTTAAGTAAACAACATTTCTACACTATAAGTGAAAACAGTAAACATAGTAATAATCATAACAAAAGTAAGGAAGTAGAACATAAGAACAGCTTACAACAATTCAGTAGTACGATAGAGTACGACACATTCCACAAGTTCAATAATGTACATAATAGGTGGTCTACGATAGAGTGGGGAAATTACCCCCTCCCTCCACTCTATCTATATCTCTGTCACACACAGGTCATTATGTCCCTGACTACCACCAACACCTTCTATCCTCTATCTCTCTCATCCCCCAATATTCCC